>WEIV01011937.1:0-22544 GCA_013390005.1 Calyptomena viridis
TGCTCTAGTTGACTGTGCTTTGACCGAGGGTGTTGGACTAGCTGGTCTCCAGAGATCATTTCTACCCTCAACTCTTGTGCTACTTGTTATCCTGTGCAACTAAATCATAACTTACTCAGTGAACTATGAATCTGAGGAACTTTGTTTCTTCTAGTTGTGTACCCTATATTTCCCTGCTGTGATAGTTTGAATCTCTTATTTTTTTCCACAGGCATTCAGCCCTTTCCATTAAACTTGTAGGATCTTAGACTTCCCTCGCTCCTTCAAATTTTGTGGAAACTTAATAATTGGTTTTGATATTATGGGGGAATTGCAGCTGCCCAGCCTGAGCATTTAAATTTTATTTCCTTAAAAAAATTCAGGCTGAAGGAAAACCATTGTAAGCAGCTCAGCTTCTCTAACCTTCATTTGGTTTTGAAGGCCATGAGATGTTGTTATGGCAGATCAAGATTGCTGGAATACAGCTGCTCTTCAGATACTGCCCTCACCTTGGTTAAGATTTTTACACCAAAGTTAGGAGGAAAAAGTGGTGCTAAAACCACATTATGATTCCATAATGCTGGGGGAATCCCCAGACAGCTTGTTAGACTGGATTCCTGCCTGCTCTCTGCTGCTGGAGCAGTGCAAAGCAAGGACGATGGAGACTTGAACTTGGTTGTTTCTGTTTGCAATCTGAGCTCAGTGTTTGGGGAATGTGGGAAGAAGGGAGCCCTCTCTGTATTTCCTCCATGTATCCATTTTGGTACAGTGGCAGTATTTGAAGTAGTCCTTTCCTGCAGAAAGCTGAGAGGAAGACTAAGAGCTGTTTGTGTGTTGCAATGCCTGTCTGTACAAAATCATCACCAAAGACAAAGCCAAGTATTATATGAGAACTTGGCAATGACACAAGCACTATCACTCTACTAAACATGAGCATTTGTTTTTTTGTAAAGACATAGCTATGAGTGGCACAGCTTTTAAGATTCCTTACACTTTGTGATCAGCAGCCTTAAAATAATTTTTCATTAGCTTTTGAAACTAGACAAAGCTATACTTTTTCCCCCTCAAACTTCATGTTCCTATGAATCAGTAAAGCCTGATTAAAATCAGAAATCATTGACAACAAAGAATGATCTGTCCTAGTGTTTCATGGTTTTGTCCTGTGCTGCTTTTCTTCTGGGTCTGTGGTTTATTTCCTTGCTCAAATTTATGAAATCATATGGCATTTACTTCTGGTTGTTTCTTGATTGTGATGAAGACACAGGCAAATTCCTCGCTCAGTTTAAACTGTGCAGTCTCAGTGACTTCAAGGCCTTGCTCAAGTTTGTCCAAAAGGGGAGTTTGACTCATGAGCAAGCTTCTCATTGATGGCAGCAGAGGCAGACCTCTGGCAGTGTTCTAGTTAAGAGCAGCCTAGGAATACATCTCTGCAGTGAATATTCAAGTGAATTAGAGCACTAAGTGGAATGATACTGTAAGCAAATTCAATTCAAACTGAAAATACAGGCCCAGCATTTTACAAATTACTGTATTTCATCCTTAAAACAGAAATCTGTCTGCTCAGCTGAGAGAGAAATTACGGCAAGCAAATGTTTTTATACTTTTGCAGCAATTCTTCTCTAGTATTCTATACATATGTGTACTGACGTTACCCAACCAGTTTGTATTAAGTTTCAGGAAGCAGAAAATGTCCTTACCTTTACCATTACTGCATCTTTGCTAGGGAACAGCCAGAATATTAGCATGATTGGGACAGTTGCCATCTTATTACCGGGTGGCTTGTCCTGCTCAGAGAAAATGCTGCAAAAATAGGCATTGTTTATGGACCTTTCTCGTTAATGCTGTCATTGCCATTACTCTTACCCCCATTGATTTAGATGAGTTACAGCTGAGAAGCCTCTCTACCAATTCTTATTTGCTCTCAGTGTTTTGGTGCCTGTAGCTCTGCAGAACCAGTGGGTCTGTGGATTGTTTCACAAGAATTCATGAAAACCTTGATTAGGATAGCAAAATTACAATCACGTTTACTGTTCAAGTGTTTACTGCGGATTTCTGAAGAGTCCACCAAAGAGGAGAAACTTGTGTGTTGTAAGTCTTTCTCCTCATTGAAATTGTGGAAATTAAAAACATGGCAAGGCCAAGGATCCTGATCAGAGGGTATGTGTAACTTGCAATCAGAGGTGGAACTCTAATACTGGTGGGTGTGTGCTATTCTCTCCTGGAACAAGCAGCAGTGAAAATAGGGCAGTGAAGGTTGGAGAAGTGAACCAGAGCACCTAAGAACCTTGCCCTATGTAGGAGTCCTGTCTTCTCCATCTTTACCTTATTATTTACTTGTACCAGTTGTGCCTTTGTTTTGCTCTGTTGGTAAACCCACCATCAGCTACAAATCAATATATAGCATGTCAGATATGGATAAGCTCAGCATTTTTATACATAATGCATTGTACACTTTATATATGTGTGACTTGATTTCAGAGTTGTTTTTTTTTCTCTGTGCGTACACAAAATACCAGCCTTCTGCTTGATCCTATAGAGTTCTAATTCTTGTGTGCAAGATTATTCTGTACTCTCAAGGCCCCTTGGATTAAAGGTATTGAACTTCTCTAAGGAGGGTCACTACTCTTAGAGTCTCTAAAATGCTACACGGTCCTGGCTGAGTCATTTCTTGTTTTTTCTTTTAGTAGAGATGGGTACAATACAGGCTCTGTTCATGTAATTGTGCAGTTGTAAGGCAGATTATTCAGAAACAATAACTGTGTAGTCTTCACTGTCTCTAACAGGCTCAGCCACTGACTTGGGGTGGAGTCTTTGGTGAGTTGTTGGGGTTTTTTTTCTTTTAATGATGCTCTGCTGTAAAAGTAAGATAATGCTTGACTTGCCTTTTGGGACTGATAGGATTAGCCAGCTAGTATTGATAACTTTTTCAGAAATAAAAAACAGCATGAAAAGGCCTGGGATAACCCTTCTATTTAGGCCTAGTGATTTTTTTTTTAAATCTCCTCAGCATGGGCTGGACCATACAGGTGATGATATCTTTTTATGCTGTGTTTTTCTTCCATAGCCTCTCCTTTTGATTATTCTAATATTGATACATAAATGCTGAAATCTCTGTGGCTGCATTTAAAACTAAAGTAGTTCTAACTATCTAATAAAATAGAAAAATTGCTTTGATGTTCCCATTTTGACAATATCTGGCTATGCAGACTTTTGTCGCTTCTTTCCTTGGGGGCATTTGTCCCTGATCTCTCAAACAAAATGTCACTGAGTAAAACTATGTACGATGTTGTGTGTTCTAGTTACGAAAGATTTATAACTTGGTCAGTTTTATTTATGCCTCTGTGGAGCTGGTGGAATTCTACTGCAGTGTTAAAATGCAGCAGTTTCATTTTCCTGCAGGCAGCAGCCCTCTGGTGGTGTGGGGTTTTTTTTCTTTTTTTTCTTTTTTTTTTTTTTTCCTTTTAAGTCATCTTTGGAGATTCTGGTAGACTGACAGAGAAGCCTTTAAGCTGCCATGTAACCCTATATCATCTCTCATCCCTTTCTAATCCTCACCTCCTTGCCACCCCCACCTAAATTTGGAAATAAAAGACAAAACAAGGTTAATAAATGCACCCAGTTGATAATACTGACAGCCTTATTTAGCCAAATGATATTTATCAAATACTACTTCAGTAAGTTTCAGCATTGAGAACTGTCGCCTGTAGAGGGTATAGGTTGATGTGAAGTGGGTGGCAAGGCTAATGGGTTATTCTAAAGACTAGGCTGTTAGGAATGCAGGCATTTCTGAGGAGGCTGCTGCTGAACTTCAAAATTGAAATATCAAGGGATTTTTTTAAGGGATGACCTTACAAGTCTGTTGCATGGGTATTAGAGATAGTCATATTGTAAGTTGCTGTCTGGAAAAAATAGTTTAGCCAATGAGGAAGGAGAATCTTCTTATCAGTGCCCTAGGAGTGAAATTTACCCTTTTGCTAATATGAGATTTAGCTATAACTTGAGTCCCACATAAGACCTATTTTGAAGCTTTAAGTTATGTTCTAGGAGGTAAAAACGGGAGTTGAGAAAACAGATAAAACAAAATATTACCCCTTCCTATTTTTGAGATGGTAAGCCAGAGTTTCATGCAAATGATTTTTTGAATTTATTAAAGCTGTGCCAGGGATGCATTTGGCTTGTTTCCTTTCCACGACTACAGTAAATGTCAAAATCATGCTGTATCTCTGACTGTGCTACTGCATAAATACTTTGTAGGAAGACATGCAATTTTGTTAATGATATTTTTTTCCTAATAAAAATCTCAAATTATGTTTGTTTCCAGCCTAAAAATGGATTTAAGTGGTTTATGGCCTCTGCTGGAGGAAGGGTGTTGAACTTGCCAAGACACTTGTGTTGATCCTAGTGTAGCTGTACATGTATCCTAGGAGAAATTAAATCACCAAGACTTTATTCTCTAACATTAACAAAAAAGCAGCTGTGATTATAGTGTCAGTAGCCTGGCTCAAATGCACAATTTCTTTGATTTCTTGTTGTCTCTTAACCTGCAAAAATACTGATATTTGAAAGGAAAGTGTTTAAAACTCATTTACCTTCTTATTTGTTCTGGTTTTATTATTGGAGACACTTGGTAATGTGACCTTTGCAATGCAAGTTTTGCTGTCCTATTGTTTGTCCTGCTGTGAAGTTACATAGGTGTCCTATTTCTCCACATTTTGGAAGTTGTGTAAGGCAAGCCTGTTCATATGCAAAGTAGTATTTAAATGTCAGTTTTAAACCAGTTTTTGGTTTCCTCTGGTTATAACAGGCTGTTTTACATGAGAGTCTAAACTTCTTCCTGATCATCAGATTTGTACCGTTTGTATTTTGTTCAGAGATCGTGTTTTACAAGAAAATTCTCACATAATGATGAGTCAGATTTTTATTCTTGGTACACTTTTTTTTTTTCTTGTTGCAACTTAGGTGTTTCATTGACATTTCTTTGGATTTACAGCCGTTTAACACAGCAGAGCAGTATAATATCCTGCTTTGGGCCTTACTGTCTTCCATATGTCCTTATAAGAGTCACTGTACTGAAGTCAGCAAATGTGTAGTGCCAGAAAGCTGTTTCAAATGAGAATATTTTGTAGTTGTTGCTCCTGAATTACCTGTAAACAACTTCAGCACAGACTAGACCATAAGCATTAAAGGGTATAGACAGAAGTATTAGTCAAATACATTTGATTATAAGCTGTACCAAAAAAACTCCAACCTGTGATACATTCTCTTGTCAACTGTGATGCTTATTTAAAATGACATATACTGTTGAAGAGAAACATTTAGTAATCGAAATGTAAGTGGGTGACAAAGAAACAATATATATGCAGCAGATTTTTTTTCCTCCAGTTTTGTGTTTCCAAAAAGCTCATTTCTGATTGTCATAGTAGCACCTATTAAAGTATCGGAAGTAACTTTTTTTGTTTTCTTATTTCTCTAGTGGTATATTAGACCTTTATTCTTTGGCATTCAGCAAGTCAGTGGTATAGGATCATCTTACTGCTCACCCTTTGATTTTTCACTCTTTCCCTGTGGCAACTTTCCCTACTGGATGCATGTGGATTTAGCCTGATTCCCAGCCTTGCCAGCAGCATTGTAAAATCGAACTGTAGCATTTGAAAATACTGCTCAATTGAAAAACAAGCTGGAGCAATCCAGACTTGGATTTCAAAGGGAATGGAAAGATCTTGATCCATGCTGCTTTGCAAGCTCAACACCATGGAGTGTGGTTGACTATAAGCTCACTCATATTATGAAACACTGAAGGGTATTTAGTGTAATGACAGTCTGGAAAGTGGGATATATGAGATCATGAAGAAGCCCAGACTCTACCTCTCTCCATAGCCAAATGGGTGTTTTGCTTATGCTGTTGTAAAAATGGCACGATAGCTCTGAGGCTATTGAAGCTTACTTTAGGTTTACACTGCTTCACAGAAAACACAAATTAACCATGGATTACCCCAGAGACAGCCTGAATATGTATCATATAACCTTAGTTGGCGTTGATTTATTTTATGCAGTGTAACCAAAATAAAGGTCAAAATTAAGGTCAACCGAAATATGGGCTAGGTCCTCAACTGGTGCTATTTGGTTAAGAACCTTGGACTCCATGCTGCTGGATTGACCCTAGTTATGGATTTGACTTTCCATATAAGGGCAGAGACTAAAATTTTTAAATTTGGAAAAAGATCTTACTCTTGGATTTTCTTGTCTCAAACATTGCTACTTGAGAAAAATACAAAACCACAAGCATTATGAAAGGTTTTGATGTCTGAAGTTTTAGATATTACACCATTTCTGCAAAGAGTTGTATATTTGTTTCTGTCTTTGTAAAGGCCTTTCTGTTATATTTACTCTTTTTTTAATTATTTTCTTTATGTAGGTGGTCTCTGAATTTATAGCAACTCTATTTCTATGTTGATGTAACAGCCATAGCTTGGTTATTGCCTTGGTTCTAAGCTATCCACAAATGCCTACAATTCTCTTAGACAATTGACCTTTGGGCCTAGAATTCTTGCACTTGACCTCTAGTCCAGAAATGACTTGTTTTTGTCTCAAGAGATCTTGATAAAAATCTGTATGACTAGGTTTATTTTATCTGACTTTTGGCAGCAGGATGTGGTAAGGGAGGGGAAGTCAGTAGTCAATTCATTGCTGGAATTAAATCCTTGGGAGAATAAGGGTAGTCCTTCATTTGAGATTTACTCAGTCGATACCTTCCCAGTACTTAGCTTGCTCCATATCAGACTTCATAATTTTTATGCTTCTTCTCCTTTTCATTAGAAGGCCTAGAAGTTACTAATTTTGCTTTAATACCTCTTGATAAGGAGTCACACACAGTTATACAGAGGTACTTCTGGTTACAGATAAGATTTTAAATCTGAGAATTAAACACCTTTGAATTTCAGGAGAATACTGTAATGGGCTGACCTTGGCTGGATGCCAACTGCCCGGACAGTCTCTTGCCTCTTCCGTTTTATCAATGAGATGACAACAACTTAGGGGTTTTAAGACAAGGCGGTTTACTATAAGCAAAAGGTTTGTGCCCGCAAAAAGCAAAGCAGGAAAAATCTAATCTCTTCTTCCCATTCCCGAGGTCAGCTCACGTCTTGAGAAGCAGGGCTCTGTGTGTTGGTCGTCTTCTCAGCGGGCAGCCATTGGAAACAACCACATGCCCTCCCGCTCCTGTTCCTTTCCTTGGCTTTATATCTGAGCTGACGTCATATAGTCTGGAATATCCCTTTGGTCAGTCTGGGTCACCTGGCCTGCTCGTGTCCCCTCTCAAAAATCTTGCCTCTGCCTCACAGCGGTCAAAACAGTGGAGTGTTATCTCATAGCACTGTTAAGGCTGCTGCAGGCTCAGATAGACCCAGTATAAATGCATATAGGAAAAGCAGGGTTTTTTCCAGATCAGTACATAACCATGAACTTACTTTTCCTCTGAGTGAGATGATCTTTTAGATCAGTCTTGGACTTTGTCCAAAGGTTCATGCCATTTCACACTGTTGAGCCTGAACATCAGCCTAATTCAACTTTGTGTATGTTTATGCTACAGTTACTAACCAGGCAAGAAGAAGACGGCTGTGACGAGTCAGGCTGATACCTGAATTTACGAATTTGGAAGTGTCTTGCTTATCTGTACTCTGCTATCGGTTTTAGACAGACTAATTCTTAATGGGCATAACAGCAATGCTATCATAAAACAACGTTTTTTGTATCAGAGAAAACAATGGTTTTTGTATCAGACTGATGTTGTCTCTTGTTACAATGTGGTGTTAGTAGATGTTGTTCAGTGGACAGTTTTAGGAAAGTTGCAGCAGCTGATTTCACAATCACCAATAGTAGGATTATTTCTTTTTTACCTCCAGTATCTTGGTTAGTAATTGCCTTTTCTCTGAATGTGTCAGAACTTATCAGTTGATTTTTATTCCAGTATACAGATATGAATCTATTCCCAATATCTGTCTGTATTTCAGATATATATGTTTGTATATTGCCTCAAATGAATGAAAAGAAACATTAAAATCCTTTTCTCCTTTTGTTTCCTTCTCAGTTTAAGACTTAATTCCCTTTTACTTTGTTGAGGTAATACATGTCCTGGTATTAAGAAAAGGGGGCTTTCTTACTGTACCATCTCTATATCTGCTGCCCTGCTGTGTTTGTATAACATTATCTAGTATGTCTCTTTTTACTCTGGTCTTCAAAACTGGCAATCTGTGTATTTTCATTCTATCCTGGTATGATCCTCATGCACTCGCTGTTTTTACTGTCGGTGTCTCAGTATTACCTATTTCTGCTATGTATTTTTGAGGTCATTATTCCAGTTGGGGATGTATGATTGATTTATACATTGGCATGATCTCATTCTCAGGTATAATTTTCTTTTTGATTGTTCAACATTTTGCTGTCAGTTTTGATTACCTCTGCACATTGAGTTGATATTTTTATTTTGCTGTATGAAGTAATGCTAAGTTTTTTCTTGAATTACTCCGGTTAACTTGGGAGTCAGAAATGTATATTACTAATTCACATTAGCCTTTCTATTGTGCATTTATTGACACTGAATTTCATTTACAGTCATGCTGACTTTCCACCAAGCTTTGATATTTCATTGTTTTAAGTGCTTAAGTGGGACTTAAGTATTGGGCTTGTGCTAGCCTACTGTGCAAGGGTAAATTTCACCCTTTATGAACTGATGCATCCTGTCACATTAATCAGGGATGTACTGTGTATTTCCTAGGGCAATATAAAGGATCAAATTTCCCAATTAACCCCTTCAGAACTGAATTAAGTGTTGATGCTGTATCTAGAATGTGTACCACAAATTTGATGCACCATGATCTGTAGTTCTGATAGGGCAAAATTCAGAAGCAGCAATCTGCTGGATACTTGAGATATCCTGAGACTGAAAAGGTCACAACTAGTGTATCCAGATATTGAGAGATTTCTGGCATTTTTTTCAGTTTGTAAAATAGCTTTTTTCCAAAGCAAGACCATAAAGGTTGCCCTGAAGCCTAAAACATCAAGTGGAATTTTGAAGAAGTGATTCATTTATGCTCCTCTATTCTTTTCCTTTTATTAAAAGGAAAATACATTTCTTCTTTGCTTTTTCATGGAAGACTTTCTAAATAGGTGAGAAAATGGCTGGACTCAAGTTTTGATTTCTTTAGTTATCCTTATTTTCAGACTTGTTTATTGACAATTCTGTTTTGTTAGGTGTAATGTTGAGAATGTGCCTCACACAAACTACTTGGAAGGTTGAAGACTTAGTGTTCTATAGAAGCTAGGGAATTTTTTTTTTAAGCATAATGTTTCATCATCTATAACAGGATCTGCTGATGTCTGATTTGCTTTTCTGTTGGTCACCAAAAATATCAACTAATTGACAGACCAAATAAAATTGTTCCCTTCTATATCCCCCAAATGAAGGAGAAAAAGATATGAGGATGATTCTTCCTACTTCCCCAAAATGCCCAAACAACATAAAGTTGCAGTATAAAGGGTGTTGGAAAAGTGAATAGATGGAAGATTTTTTTCATCCTTTCAAGCTTATTGTTTTGGTGCTTCTGGTTTGGGAAGAGAACTTGTGTTCAGTGATCACTGATTGCTGTAGAATTGGCAACCTGTTCCCAGCTGTTCAGTGGATGCTTGTCTGATCATGGAAATCCTGCTTATGAAATAGAGCAGGGAGAAAAAGAGAGGAACATAGTGGTATCTTATGGATTTAGTTTTACCCAGTAGCATCTGCTAAACACGCAGTGACTCTTTTTCACTTAGCAATTTAGACTAACCCCCATAATTATTTAATGAGCAACCTCCCTCTTTGTCTCCCATTTGTTTTGATCCCTAACCCCCAAAAGTGCTGACTTCAGGGCATATGTAAGGCATGGCTTAGCCTGTTTACCTGCTGATCACGGTGGGTATTGTGTACATTGTTCTGATTTATTTCTTAGCCTTTATTTTTTAATCTGAAATTTTTGTAGAGAGGGAAGAAAGAAACAGGACCTTTAAATGACAACCCACAGCTCTTTTTAACTAGTGACAGATGCCTTCTGACATGACATTTTAGGGACTTTGAAACTCTCGATAATATTATTTGTGGTTCCAGAGTGACTTTGGATATCAGAAGGTCTTTGCCTATCCTGCATGTCATAATGAGTTAAACATTGCAGTGAAACAGCACAAAACTAGTAAGTCTGAGGCTCCTGCAGCCTTTCTATACCCTTGTTATTTTTAGGAAGAAAATAAAAATTGATGTATCTTTCTAGAGAATAAGGAAAAACGTTGCTGAAAGGAAATAGCTGTCTGTGTATGTGGCTTAGAACAGTCTACAGACTGCTGGAACTTGACTCAGTCATGATCAGTATATTGAAACAGAACTGCAAGAAGTATGATAGGAAGTAAGTTCAGAACCTTGCAAGCAAACTTCTGGATATAGTAAATAATTTCTGTCTTAAGCTGTTCTGATTAAATTTAATTTGTCTTGTCTACTCTTTTATCTTTTATTTATGGTGCTAGATGGGAAGGCAAGTGAAAGTTGCATTTTGATTTGCAAAATCAACTTCTCCAGCTTACTTAAACAAGGTCATGCTCATTTGTGCAAACATTGCTATCAGTTGCTGAGGGGGAATGGTTGTGTCACCATAATGGAGGATTACGATTTTGATTCATCAGTGGAGACCAGCAACATCTGGATTATGTGCAAATGATCAGAGATACTACTTTGTATCTAGAGATTAAAGGTTGGAAAAACAAGATCTAAAGGGCCTGGTATTTCGGATCATACATTTGCTTATAATGAGATTCTGATACAACTTGTTATAGTCATTTTTGAGTGTTGCATTGTGAAGCTTCAGCTTCGAAATGAGTTCCTACCAATGCAAACTCCTTATTAGAGGCTTGAAGCCAGTCTCTTGTAGTCTCCACATTGACTGAAATACAGTTCCATGGAAACACAAGGCCAGTGTAAGGGCTTTGTACAGCAAATGAGCTCAGGAAAAGAAGTTGTAAGGGTTCTGTTTATTTGTTTATTTTACCTGAAATGTAGCCATTATTAATGAAACTTTCTTGCATGTCATGTTGGACCTACTAGTTCTGCCCCTAGGACTTGCTGAAGCCATAAATCAGGACGACCCTCAGATTTTGCCACTTATTTTTCTTCCTTAATGAGGATAAGTGCAGGGTCTAAAGCATAATTTTCTGCTGGGTTTGGTGTGAAGTAGGCCAATTTCAATTCTTTTTGATCAACAGGAAATTTCCCTGTGGTAGTGAGAAGCCTCTGCTTCCAGTGGTGGTGTCCCACTCAATGGAGGTGACTCCTGAGCAGGCCGTGCTATTTGCAAGTATTGTATGTTATGGAATGAAACACATATGTTGAAGCGCAGCTCTACTGTGCCAGTCATTCACTAATACAAGGTCTTTCAGACATTCATTGGCATATGTGAGAAAATTCCTTCTCTTGACTACGTTATCACAGGAAGGGAGCTGTAGTTGACTTCTCCATGTGACTTATTTTCCTTTCTAAGTGGAGGTAATCCACAGCAGAGAAGTTGACCTTCAAGACAAACATTTCTATAGTTTTGATGATGCTATGTATCGCCATTTAAATCTCTAACTTTTGATGTGAGAAACTCTGTCAGATTGATAAATTATGGTTTCAACCTCTATCTTAGAACTAGACCAGAATCCATGCTGACAGAGTAGAATATCTCCTGTTGCTTGGTTTCTTTGAATTTGATGACAATCTAAGAGAGAGGGTAAGTTTCAAAGTAACTCACAAGTCACTGTTCACGGTTGCTGATACGTGAGAATCTTCTTTACTGTTTTAAACGAACTTGATTTGACTTCTCTCAGTACAGACTTAACTTACAATGCTGGAGTGGATGCTTCTTTCACAGAGGAGAGTTAATATAGAAAGAACTTTCTGGGAAGGATAGTTCTGCTCTTCAGTTTCTTTGCCCTAGTCTTTTAAAGTCTTATAGCTGCTAAATAGCTTTTGAGTCTTCAATTACAGCTAAATATTTTTTGTTGATGTTTTATAACACAATAGGAACTTTATTTATTCTTTCTAGTTAATTCTCTTTTTATTGCGTAAGTACTACTCAGATTCCTGTGGTCTTCCTTCTTACGTTATGGCATTGTGAGTCTTATGGAGCCATCGGAATGCCCCTTCCAATCTGACACTTAAATCTGAATGAGGGATCATTGGTATGCCTTCTTCCTTTAGAAATACTGTAGTACAGGACACAGGCTTGCTCTCATGTTGGCTGCATTGTCTGAACTCTGGGAGCAACTGCAAAACTTGTAATTACATCTAGTTTTTGAATTGAGAACCTTATCCTTTTCTTCAGTGGCAGCATTGATTTGTTATTATGGCTTGGCTGTTGTGGTTGTCTTTCTTTTTTGCTTCAGTTTAAGTGATGAGGGAAGTCTGTGAAGATTCCTAAAAATCAAGTCATGCTCCCATCTGGTTTTGGATAGTCAGAGGAAAGATGCTGTTTTTCTCTGTGTATCATGGGTCAGGTGCAATAGCTACCTTGAAAACAAAGCAAATAGGTGGAGAAAAATTATGTGAGGCTGAGAAGTCCTGCTTCCCATGGTAGGTGTGGACTTGCTGATACTTTTGTCATTCTGGGCAACTTTATTTTTGTGCCTCTGTAGACAGGAGCAAGTCGCGTTGAAATGATAATATGGAAGTGTATTACAGCCCTGGGGCCAATTCAGTTTGCTGAATGCATATAAGTCTTTCTGAAGAAAGACTTATTTGGTATTCTGGCTATATCAGAAATGGAACAATTGGACACCTGCTTTTAGCGTGGCTAGAGTGCACTCTGTAAGGTGATTATAATAAAATTCCTATCAACTTTATGCAACCTATAGAAAGGTCATAGCAAATTATATTGTAACATGGATACTTGATTATCATTGTAAAGGATGGTCTCTGGCACAGGCTGATAGTGGAAGTCATTACTTCTTCATTTCTCACATCATTCTTGAACACTTCCTGTTTTCTCAAGTATTCGAGCAGCAGAGATCTAGAATCAATTCATTAAGCTGAAATAAACAACTGATGATTATTGCTACCGTTTGCATGTTATAAATACCTTGGGACCCATCCTCTTAGGGAGCTTCTTGCTGGCTGAGCAGTTGCTATCCAGAGAAACCTGCATTCTGAATGTTAAACTTCACGGGTATTAAGTACTGCCAGAAGCAAAAAAAAAATTGAAAAGAAATGTATATTTTATTTTTTAAAACATATATGTATAAAAAAACTAACACCCTTGCATATTGGTACCATCCTCTGCTAGATATTTCCATAATAAAAATAACTGACAAGTTTAAACTAACTTTCTTCACTGTCTCACCTCACATATTTTGAAATAGGAGTGTCAGTACTCTGAAAAATGTGTTAAAGTTGCATGTGTATGCTAAATCCTTTTTTGTGCCTTTGTCAATCTACAGATAAAATCGTAAGACTTTTATTTGTAAGACATTATTCAGTAGTAATTGTTTCTGAATGGCAACAGCTATTCTGAGTGCCCAGCAGAATACAAAAGCTTTTCACCATTTGTCACACGTTATGTATCCTTCTGTTTGTTGGTCCATGCTGAATACATAGAGAGCATTAATAGCAATTATATACTCATGATCTGAATGTACACTCTAAAATTGTGTGTATGGGTGAGACCATACATACAATGTATGGATTCTTGACCTGGTGATAGGTTGCAGTGCATCTGTTTCCACTCCCAGTTCTTCAGTGATGTTCTTGATTCTGGGGAATTTACCGAGCTGTATAATTTTTTGCTGCGAGAAACCTGTTTGACAGTGGTAAATCTCTGTTTCTGGCAAACAGAAGGAACTGTCCAGCATTTTCCAAGCTGAATGTATTAAAACGTTGATAAACTTGAAGTGGCTTTTAAGGTTGTCTTTCCATGCTTTAAAAGCTTTTCATCTATGAAATAGTTTTTTATGTACATAGGATATGTGTATTTATACATCTTTATCTGTCTCAAGAGAGACTGTGGATAATGACAGACAAACACTGTTTGTAGCCTAATTCTAGCACTTGCCTCTGAAAAGTGATGCAAGCTTTAACTTTGAAATTTCTTTATGAAACCTTCACAAACTTCTGAATTGTGAAAGGATACAAATTGAATAAAATTGTTTTTAACAACAGTGGTAAACTATGATGCATTTAGGTAATCAGACTCAATGATAAAGAGTTGTGTCTAAATTATGGCAGAGCTGAGTATATCAGTAAGGATGAAAGGAAAGGAGATGTGGGGCATAATACTCAGATTATTGATTTGCTTGGCATTAAAAACATCTTAAAATTTTCAAAATTAATGAGACATAAAATCATCTCCCTCTTGTGCAGCTGATTCTCATCAGCCAGTTAGAAAAGAACTATGATAGGCGAGGAGAGCGTACCATTAGCTGTTCGTTTGGAATGACTCTGCAAAATAGTCCTTAAAGGTGCACTGACTTCTTTCTGATGATCTCCTAAAGGTCTCAAAGCTGCGAGTTGCTGCAGTATATCAGGCTGTCATCCAAGTTGTTCTTTAGCAGAAGCATCCTTCCTCTGCAATTTGCTTTAAAGCAACACTCTCTGAATAATGTAACTCGGGAAGATATGCTTCCACAGGGGTCATTTGAGCTCCGTGTTGACCTGTGTAGTAGTGGGGGTGATAAGTTTCTCACTAAGACAGTCAGGTTTTCTGCCAACAGGCTTTACAATTGGATCTCTACATTTAATGTGATTTTGTTTATTAAAAATGGATACAGATGTCCCTGCTGTGGAATAGTACTTTCTGGCAAGTCTACTTTGTGACTTTTTGTACTCAGGTTGTAATGTAGTATATTGCTCCTGAAAAATTTCTTTCTGCTTGAAAATATCTTTCACCAATATCTAGCTTTTAGTGTTCTGAACTGCCTTACTGTCTGCTTTTATGTAAATATTAGTCACTGGTATTTCTAAATTTTTATCACTGTCTTTTTTTTTTGATAGCTGCTGTAGAGACCAAGGGATGGAAGAAAAGGGATTAAAAAAACTGGGAGCTGTATTGCTGTTAAGTTAGTAATTATGGATCTATTATGTGTTGCGTGAAAATGTTCATTTGCAGTAAATTACAACTGGGTGAGAAAAAGGTGTTTTGAGAGCTCAAAACTTGTGATGATTTGTTATCGTGAATGGTTTAAAGCAGTTTTGGAAACTAGAATCCTTTCCCCCTTCCCACTTACCTTGTCTGAGCCAGGTGTCATGCGGCCAGCTGGAAAAGCAGTTCCATTAGTGTTTTGCCAAATGCGCCACATTCTCTGAAGCAGGATGAGCCCATTTTTGCTTTTCATATTTTTAGGACTCACAAGTAGCTTCATTTACACATTTGGATTCTTGCTGTATTTTGAGAATAGCCTTCTAGTCATTCTGAATTGCATTTGTTGCTTAGATAATAGATTTTCATTTAAAGAGTTCCATTGGAAATAAATGGGTTTTTTACCTTCTGCAGTAAAATCACAGAATCTTTGCAACCAAAATCATTTGGTCGGAAGGGATTTTAAAGGTCATCTAGTTCCAAACCCCTGCCATGGGCAGGGGCAGCTTCCACTAGACCAGGTTGCTCAAAGCTCCATCCAACCTGGCCTTGAACACTTCCAGGGATGAGGCATCTACAGCTTCTCTGGGCAACCTATTCCAATGCCTCACCTCCCTCACAGTACAGAATTTCTTTCTGATATTTATCTAAACCCGCCCTCTTTCAGTTTACAGCCATTCTCTCCTGTCTTATCATATGACATGCCCTTGTCGAAAGTTCCTCCTCAGCTTTCTTAGGGCCCTTTTAGGTAATGGAAGACTCCAACAGGCCCACTCCCATCCTCCTTATGTTGGAGACCGCAGAACCAGATGTGGTACAGCACGTGAGGTCTCATGAGAGTGGAGTAGAGGGGTAGAGTCACCTCCTTTGAACTGCTGGCCATGCTTCTCTTGGTGCAGCCCAGAATATGGTTGGCCTTCTGGGCTGTGAGGGCACCTTAATGGGTACTATTGAGTATCTTGTCGGCCAACATCCCCAAGACTTTTTCTGAAGGACTGTTCTCAATCCGTTCTGTGCCCATCCTTCCTATTTGTGCTTGGGGTTGCTCCGACCCTTGTGCAAGACCTTGCCCTTGGCCTTGTTGAACTTGTCACTGTTCTCCCCTTAGACATCAAGCTGTTGGCTGCTACTTTTTGAGTGTGACCATCCAGCCAGTTCTTTATCCACTAAGTGGTCCATGTCTTTCCAATTTAGACAAGGATGTTATGCAGTACAGTGGCCATTACTGTGCACAAGTGCAGGTAGATGGTGTAAGTCACTCTTCCCTTATTCACCAACTCTATAACCCTGACAGAAAGCCACCAGATTTGTCAGGCATGATTTACCCATAGTTGAATCATGCTGTCTCAAATCACCTCCTTATTTTCCATGTACCTTAGTATAGTTTTCAGAAAGATCTGCTCCATGATTTTTTTGTGCACAGAGGTGAGATTGACTGGCTTGTAGTTCCCCAAGTCTTCCTTTTATTTATTTTTGAAAATGGGGCTTTATACAAAAAAAATGTTTATTTATACCAAAGCAGTCTGAGAGGCACATTGCTTATTTAAGGATGTCTGAATGAACAGTTGTGGACCTAAATATCATGATTAGTATGAGCAGATTCTGTGAAGATAGCCAGCTACACTGCACTGCTGTTGCCACCTGCAAGGTAGTCCAGTAGCCAGAATGACTGAGGGTTCTTTATTGTGCATTGCTGTTTGGTACAGGTGAGAAAGTGGGGAATCACTAAAAGGAGAGGACAGTGCTGTGTATAATTTTGCAATAGTTCTTGATAGTTCTCAGGGAATGTTTCCTTAGTAAATGACAAGTGGCAGGGGGAGGGAGAGAGAAAAAGGTGGAATGATGGTGACATTTGAAAGGAGAAGAGCCTTGTCAGAGGCTTGACTTCATACAGATAAGAAATGTATTTTCTGATTATATAGAAGGTTGGGAGAAACTGCTGCAGTGGGCAGATAAGAAGTGGGGTTACATGCTGTTTTATCTGTAAGGAGATGGAGTGTTCCTCTCAGACTTGTGGTGTATTTAATTGATATAAAAAATTCTAGGGGATTTACAGCTAATCGTAAACGAGCATAGATTAAGAAAAACCCTCTGAAAAATATTAGTGAAATATAATGTGTTGTATATAAATGGATGTAAGCAAATATACATAAATATATATTTTATGTGAATTAAAGGTCACTCTGCTGTACTAGTGAAGGACATTGTAGATGTTTGTTGTAGGAAATTAAATGTAGGTGTTTTAGGGAATCTTGCTGAATATAGAGCAGGGCATGCCCTGTGGCTGTAGAGCTGGCCCTTGCGTGGGCAACATGCTTGATGGCATGACTTCTTTCACTGCCAGGCTGGTCTGTGGTAAGAGTTTGCCAGAACTCTGGGCTGCTGAAAATTACACCAGACCTCAGTCAGCCCTGGGCAGTATTTGGAATTCAAAAGATAAATATTTTTGTTCTACATGTTGTTTGTTGCACTTAGTGAAGGAAATTATAATAGTTGATATGGTATTTTTAAGTTTTCATGTTCCAACTCCTAGTCATTGTGACAGTTGTTCAGTGAATTCACCCGCATTCTAAAACAGGTACCATATGGGCAGTAGGCATAGAATAGTTTTGTCTGCTGCCCTTCTAATATATTGGAGCAATCTGAAAAAAACCCAATCAAAACTACCCCCCCAACAACCAACCAAAAACCCCCTCCAAAAAATTTTTAAGCTCGTTTCCCTCCCTATATTCTCCATGGTCTTTTCATTTCTGCAAATTTTAGTGCTTCTACTGCAACATACAGTGTATCTACCATGCCATAGAAGCAATGACTGCAGTCTGTAGGCATCCTTAAACTGTTTTTCATCTGACTGGGTCAACAACTTATGGAGTGAAGCAATGTAATGACAGGCCTGGGCTGAATAAACTTTCCCAGAACTGTAAGTATTTGGATCATAAAACACCCATCCAGTGCTGAGGCCTGTGCTGCTCTTGACTTGTTGCTCTTGTAATTGTGCTCAAGTAGGTAGATACTTGCCCCAGTATTGATGCAAGATGCAAGTCTTACGATGTCATTTGTTAGAACTTGAACTTCACACATTTTGAATCCTGAAAGCTGACAAAGAGCTCCTTGTGTTAATACCTTTGGCTGTACAGTTGTAGATGTGAGAGACAAAGGGCCCAAATGGTACTGCATCCTTGGAGGGAGACCTGTTGTGCTATTCAGCTGCTGTTCTGGCAAAGCTTCATGCTGCTTTTCTGTCTGTGTTCTACGTGAAGGAAAATGGAGAGGCTTATGTGACTATAATTTCAAATTATTTTTTTGTTTTATTTCTCTATTTGCATATATTTTGTGATATAATACTTTTTAACATACAAATAAAGGATTAACTGTATGGCTGTTGATACACTAATGAACCTGCACACGTTGAACTGTTGGAGTGCAAGACACACTCCTTCTTGAATAAAACATCCCGAGGTGAATAATTTTAGTGATATTGTGGGAGAATAGCAACTTTGTTTACGTAAAACCTGAAGTTTGAAAAGTATATGATTCAGAAACAGACTTGATAAAGCTTTCATAGAGCTGTCCCAAATGAGTTACAGCAAAATAAAGCAGTCTTTCAAACTTACTACTAAGACACTGATGTTTAAGTTACGCCTTCTTCCCAGTCGGAGCATAAAGATACATTTCATGCTGCCTTGTTGCACTCCTCAGGTGCTGGGTTCTGAACCTAGTGAAGAATTATTGTGGAAAATTTGGATACCTGTTGAGAGTTTCGTTGACTCCATTTTGGCAAGAAAGGGTGTGCAAGCTAGTTGTTTTGCCGAAACCTGGTGCAGTCATGTTCCATAATGCTGCTGAAGGGTTCAGAGTCAGCTGCTTCTGCTACATTTCAAGCACACAGGGTGATGAACAAACTTTGGTTCTTTGTACTTAAAATTAAAATGCTGTCTTTTTTTTTTATCATTGGCATACTTCATAGACTTCTAATATTGTTCTAGCTTAGAAATAATATTAACCATTTTTGTTTTGCAGAAGTTTCTATACTCTATAAGCTGTTACCATATTTCTTCTTTATATTTTTTTCTTTCTTTAATCTCCTCCTCAACTGTTGTACCAATTAGGACAAAGTTTGAGTTATCTTTTAAAATACTCTGTCCTTGTGTGATGCGTTCTTCTGGATTAAGGATTTAGGTATTTAGCTTTGGCTTTAGTGGGAACTTGATTTTTGTTTTTAGAGAGGTAAAAGGTTAAGGAGTAAGCAAGATAGGATGTTCATGTGCTGGTGATGAAGACAGAAAGTGTGTCTTGGAAGTTAAGTCATTAAATGTATCAATTTGCCAGGTTGCAGAATAGGCTGGTGTGGGTGGCAGGATCCCCATCACATGAGCAAAGGTGGGGGAATTGTGCCTACTATTGAATTTTGTAAACGCTCTTTCACTTTCTAATTATGTGGGTTGCTTTTTGGTTTAAGAAGAGAGAAAAGGGCATCCTGATTCCCTGCAATCTGCACTGTTGCTTGTTCCTTGGGACCCCACTAGTCAAAACAACGGGATTCATATGTTGACGACAGCTGAGAGACCAGAGTATGACCAGATGGCAAGGGGGAGCTGAGCTGTCTGTTTCTGCAAGCGATAGGCACATTATGGTTATTCTCTTCTAGGGACAAGGGGGTGGAAAGCGGGGGGAGGGGGAGAGAGAAAGAAGGAGATATTAGATAAACAGCCTGTAGCCTGAATACATATGACATGTGGGAGGAAAGCTTTGTTAAGCAAGAACTGAAAGCCTCTCGCAGAGCATTAAGCAGCACCGCCTGTGCATTGGACTGAACCAAAACAGGGGAAACACGAGCACAAACCTGTAACACTGCTGTAAGGCCAGCAAGGTTCACCAGGCTCCTGCAGAGGTGCTTGAAGCAGTGAAGTACTGAAAGGTTTTGCTATTTTCTTAGATCAGCTTACCTTTTTTAGTAGGAAAGAGGGGTCACTTAGCAGCAGATGTGTGAAAGGTGTGTTTTCCTTACCTTTGTCATAGCTTAGATATGTTTAACGAGTCAAAGTTGATTCATAGCTTCATCCTGCTAGACTTTTTCACCAGCTTCGTGTATAAGAGATGACTTTATGGGATTCTGGTTATCGGCTGTTTGCACCGAAGCCATGGGAAGTTCAGTCTAGCCAGTGATGTGCAGGTGGTGCTCAGCATGCTCTGTAGATAGGGAATGCATCCTTGATCTACATCACCCTGAGCCTTATCTAGAGGGAGCTGACTTCTGTAAAAATTTTCCCACCTAACTGTATTAGGGTCCGGATTATGTCTTATCCATGAAACCAAAGTATCCTTTTATCAGTAATTGATAATAGAGCTACCAAATCTTTCCTTACTGCCCTCTCTGACTCAGCAGCATAAGTTGCAATTTTGTCCCATTTTCTTCTATTATTCTTACTCTTATTCTTGTGGCACCTAAGCAAATGAGCAACTAGAGTAATTTATACTTGCATTACACAAAAAAGGAAGAGGGAATTTTCTTTATTTTTCTTGTGTAAGTTTTTAGACAGTGTCTGTCTAAAATCTGATAAGAGACTTAGAGCACATTTTTTCAAGAAGGGTTTGATATTTTTTCCCATATGCTAGTAACTTTGCTTGCTTTTTTTTTTCCCCTCTCTATTTTGTTTTGACTTTTGCCTATGCAATTTGCTGACCTCTGCTGAGTAGTCCTTTCTGAAGTAAGGTGATATGAAAGCAGCCTCATACTGTTGTTTTCTTGATGAACCACTCTGAAGCAGTCTGGTTTACCTGGGGTGGGAACATAACAGATTTGTTGGACTGTGGCACCTAACACCACAGCTCAATAACCTATTGGAGTGTTTGAACACGGTCACCAGCTTGGCTTCCCTGCTGCTCCCTAGATAGTTGCTTGTGACATTGATCTGTGGGTGGTGGAGGCAGAAAGCTGATTTATAGATGTAGCCTATTGCCTGGAGGAGTGGGTTAGCTAAGATTGCATTCTGCTTCGTTTTGGTCACAATAATACAAAGACTTCAGGGGGTCTTTGCTACACGAAAAGTGCAGATAGAAAATTTAAAATGTTCGTACTTGAACATACATAATGAAAGTCTTAATTAAAAAACAAAAGCAGAACAACCCAAAACCTCCACATAAACAAACAGCAAAATATTCCCCTGCCCCTCCCCCCTTGAAAAAAATAAAATAAAAAACCCTCAAGAAACCCCACCAAGCAAACAAAATAAAACTAAATAACAACCAAAACAAAGAAGCCTACCAGAAATGTTTAAACTCTTTTTGGAAAGATGCTGAGTGTGGTATGCCAGTTTTCTATTCACTTCTTGGAAAACCTTTTGCTGTTCCATATGGGATACCATCTTTTAGAACACTGTTATTTTAATTAGTGAACCAAAAAAAAGCGTTCTGCTAATTACTGTTGCTTCTCTAGCTATGTGGAAGCCTCTTCCACTGTTTGATAGTAGTACAGTACATATAACTGCATTGTATTGAAGATTTACTTTTTTTATTTTTTTGCTAATTATAATGGCTAAACCAGAGATGCCGGTACGTTTTGTGGTCAGCCTTACTGATCAGATAATTTATGGCCCTATCTTTCTACAAAACTTCTACCCCATTGTCAGGGCTCATAAAAAATTAGGGAAAACTCAGTTTTGGTCAGGTGCAGATTTTCAGTACATGACTTTAAAAGTTACTTGCAAATAAGAATAAAATATTAAATTGTTCCAAGTTTTCTTTAGTTTTAAAATTACTGTGATTACATTGGGATTTTTTTTCAATTGTAAATACGAAAGCCTAGTAAAGACTACTGTTTCATTTCTAATTTAAATAATGTAGTTATTATATAACAGATAAAAGTGAGATGTGCAGTTCAGTAGTAGCTATATAATAAATGCCATTAGTATTGAGATGTACCATGTTTACATAGTACAAAGGGACACAGATACCAGGGGGAAGGCTCAAGATTTTCTTGTATATACAATAACAGTAGTTAGTTCTTCCACTGTGAGTAGAATCTTGGGCTCTCAAATCCATATTTAGCCATGAAAATTGAAATAGAAACCTATTTATCAAAAAATTCTAATTGTCAGCATGAACCTGTCACTTTTGGGATCTGGCCTTGCTTGGTCATTTTGCAAGTCTGATGAGTTTGTGTTTTGTAAAACAAGGGATCTATGTCTAAGGGGTAATGTAGCATACAGTTTTGGACTTGGGAGAAAAAAAAAATTGGTTTTAAGCCAGAAAAGGTTAGCCAAAAATATCTAAACCAATATGGTGAACATAAATTGTGTGGAAATTACTTGATCATTTCCTGTTCTTTTGGAATTAAGTGGCATCTCTTGTTGTTTGCTTTATTAAGAGCAGGACTGTGTCCATTCTAACTCTTGTGTTTTGGATGATCTATTACTAGTTTGCTGTCTGTTTAGCCAT
>WEIV01011937.1:22704-48192 GCA_013390005.1 Calyptomena viridis
GTTTTTAATTTCAGCTCTTCAGAACAGCACTAGGAGTTCTGAAGCACTGACCACTGCATTCTTGGGTTCATCTGTGTGCTGAAATGAAAGTAGTAACCCTGTTTTACAGTGATCAGTTTTCTGTATAGAAATGTCAACCATAGTTGGAACACTGTGTTCTTAGTGGTGGCTACTTTGATTAAAAAGTGATAGAGTGAGATGTAGTAGGTGTCTGGCAGGGGTGTTTTTTAAGCAAAAGGCAGGTTACTAGAACTTTAATGTTCTGAATGTAAACTATATATGGTACTGGATTTAGTTTACTGCTATGAACTCATATTTTGATGTACCACCAGTGGATCACATATATCTTACATGAATACAAGTGTATACGAGATGAATTTCCTTCTGTATTGTTCCTTAATTCAGATAAGACTTTCCTACTTTGTGCATGAACACTTAGTCGTTACATTTTCAGTTTCTTAATCACAATTAATAATACACTAGGTAAGTTTCAACAGCAGGGTTCTCAAAGCGCTTTAGAAATGTTAGGCTTCATTTCATAGCATCACTCAGATAAAGTGCACATAGTTATTCATATTTTGCAAGTGGGAAAACAGACTTGCACAGATTGAGTTACTGAAGGAGGTGCAGAAANTACATAGTACAAAGGGACACAGATACCAGGGGGAAGGCTCAAGATTTTCTTGTATATACAATAACAGTAGTTAGTTCTTCCACTGTGAGTAGAATCTTGGGCTCTCAAATCCATATTTAGCCATGAAAATTGAAATAGAAACCTATTTATCAAAAAATTCTAATTGTCAGCATGAACCTGTCACTTTTGGGATCTGGCCTTGCTTGGTCATTTTGCAAGTCTGATGAGTTTGTGTTTTGTAAAACAAGGGATCTATGTCTAAGGGGTAATGTAGCATACAGTTTTGGACTTGGGAGAAAAAAAAAATTGGTTTTAAGCCAGAAAAGGTTAGCCAAAAATATCTAAACCAATATGGTGAACATAAATTGTGTGTAAATTACTTGATCATTTCCTGTTCTTTTGGAATTAAGTGGCATCTCTTGTTGTTTGCTTTATTAAGAGCAGGACTGTGTCCATTCTAACTCTTGTGTTTTGGATGATCTATTACTAGTTTGCTGTCTGTTTAGCCATTCCAGTGTTCACAGTCTAATTGGGACTTCAGCCTTCAAGTCAAGGAAGCAATAAGGATAACAACTACAATAAAGATCCAGAAAGTTAAACTCAGGGTTTTATTCTTCTCTCTCTGCTCTTAAGTTACTTTAACATTCTGAAAACTTCAGGCACAGAAGTTCACATCATATCCCATTATTGTTCAATTTGATTATCTTTTGAACACTTGTATGTAAAATTAAATAATTGAAAATAATAGACCTTGAAAATTGTGCCTGATGTGTCTCAGCATCAATTTTCCACATGTATGAGAAAGTAGTTCTCATGTATCTTACCCATATGTTGGATTGTTAATGTGGCAATTGAAAAATGCTCTGCAATCATCAGAACAGAGGAGGCCAATATTTCTAAAAATGGCAGAATATACTTTGAATCTTGTCTTTGTGTTTTTTCTCTTTGCTTCTTTTGCTGCCAAATACATTTGAATGTCACTGTATCCATGCTGTTATAACCGGAGACTTTTCATCCTGTGAATAAACTGGCAGCTTTAGTGGCGATGGAGATGTTTTTAATTTCAGCTCTTCAGAACAGCACTAGGAGTTCTGAAGCACTGACCACTGCATTCTTGGGTTCTGTGTGCTGAAATGAANTACGAGATGAATTTCCTTCTGTATTGTTCCTTAATTCAGATAAGACTTTCCTACTTTGTGCATGAACACTTAGTCGTTACATTTTCAGTTTCTTAATCACAATTAATAATACACTAGGTAAGTTTCAACAGCAGGGTTCTCAAAGCGCTTTAGAAATGTTAGGCTTCATTTCATAGCATCACTCAGATAAAGTGCACATAGTTATTCATATTTTGCAAGTGGGAAAACAGACTTGCACAGATTGAGTTACTGAAGGAGGTGCAGAAATTGTCAATGGAAATAGGAGCATCATTTGGAGATTCATGTAAAGCCTATTAAAAGTGTTTGGATTGTGTCACAGATTACTAGTTCTTCTGCAGTGTTGCAGTATTGTAGCCACAAAACAGAGCTCCCTTGAAGTAATCAGACCACCTTGAATACAAATCTAGCTTTTCCATAATGTCACTATTTTACCCAACCTTTAGACTACCTTAACGGTTTTCTGAAACAGTCACATTTCGTGGTTACAGCTTTTTATGTTTCAGAAGTCACCTGATGTTGGAGACTATCCACATGGGAAGGGAAAGAGGGCAATCAGGTAATCATCTGAACATTTCATGCATTTGTTCCAGCTGTGCAAACAAAACCAAGACTATTCTCAGACATCATCTCAGAAAGCAGATAGATTGCTTAAAGCTGGTGCCCTTTGTGCAATATCATTCATTGATATCTTGGTTACTGCTGTACAGGAAGTGGTAGGAAATGAAGGCATCTTGGTGGGGTTTTTTCTTCCCTTAATGCACTTATCTCTCTCTGTCATTTTATTTGAACTTTATTTGCAATTACAGCCATCTTGAACATTGCACTTAAGAAAATTAGTCGCTCAGCTTTGTGGAAGCAGAGGTAGACTGGGACAGGAAGAAAAGTCTGTTTCCAATCCCCATTCACAAAGAACTTAATTCTGTGTTTTCTGCACTCATATGGGTTTAGTTTTGTTCTCCTTTCTTATTCCCTCCAATTCCCAAGAACTCCCCAACAAACTAAAAGTAACCATACAAAACAAAAAGCTCCTTAACTTTTTAATTGAAGGCAATATCTACAGCAACCAAAGAAATAATTTCTTTCTAGTGCACAAGTGGACTATCTGACAGAAGTGTTTCTTGCTTTTTCAAACTTCTTTCTACTGCCCACTGCAAAATGAGGTGAGGAATGCAGCCTTTCTTATGATTTTCTGAGGAGATAGCTTGTAGAAGACACAAACATCTGACTATGTTTGCCTGGGCTTGTCCGTCAGTCTTTTTTCTTAGCTTCCAGTCTGTAAAATGAAAGTAAATAAAGCTTCCTTTCTCTTACTTGTTTGTTTTCTGGGTGTCTAGAGGAAAGAAAACTTGATCTTGACTGAAGCTTTTATAGTAATCATCATAACAATAATAATAATAATTATGACATAATAATAAATGAATGGAGTAAAATTAATTTAAGCAAAAATCCTTCTGACTTAAGGTTTGCAGTTTGCTCTAGTCATGATGCTGGAGACTTAGAAGTCACACTTTTGACTGAGCAGTGCACTGCTGTCTTTGTCTGCCAGAAGAAGGCAGGTTTTCTTCAATTTTGTATTCTTCAGAAGATTTATCTATCTGAAAAAAACTTCTTTCCAATGTTACTGAAGATGTAAGGTTATGGAGAACCAGAGAAATGGAAGGCAGAATTCTTCAATTCATTTGTGTAGCAGTTAGTGAAGGTGTTAGTCCAGGGTTCCCATAATAGCTTTGAGATGTAGAGCATGACCATAGGAGGTTTTATTTCAGCTCCTGGTGGAGTGTATGGAGATACAGTTAAAAAACCCAACCAATACAAAACACCAAACCCAAACTTCCATTTATATTTAACTCTATAGGTATCTGCAGAAACAGGAACCACTAGGAAAATACCTGAACATTTGGCAGGATGTGGAGAACTTGTGTTGGCCTTTAATAGCTGCTAGCCATTGGGTGCCAAATGGCGCCATCCTGTTTTACAGAGCCACTGCTTTCTTAAATATTTAAAAAAATCAGAACTGTTAGCCAGCTTCATGTTTTTATAGAGCAGGAAGATTACTTTGCAGGGTCAGTAACAAGTGGAATAAATCAGTATTGGAAAGGAATAGTTCAGGAATACTTGTAGTGTTAGTGCACTTGGGCACTTAATTACACACTCTTCTTTGTAGCACTCTGTTGGTAGCACAACATTCAATTTATGTTGTTTATTCTATGCACTGGCATTTGAGAGACTCTGTCGATGTAACATTTTGGCATGTCAGTGCTGAAGATTTGTACCTCAGTGTAAGGGCATGGATATTGCTTGCTGTTGAATAGAATAGCTGCATATTATTGCTGTCACCTTAGCCTGAGCTGTGTTACGGTGTTGGATCAAATTAATCTCTTGGGCTACTGAAACAAGGTGATTGTGCCCATAATAAAAAATTATTTGTTGTCTCCTAGTGGTGTGTAAGCAAAAACTTTTAATGATAGTGACACCCAAGAAATGTATATTGCTACCTAGTATAAATCACACTCCAGCTGCTTTGTCCTAGTATACTTTTTGTGGGTTTCTAAATTTCTCTTCCTGTCATCTTGTTCCTGTCATTTGCAATCTATATGTCAGTTAGTGTAGTTGCAGTTCTTGGTCCAGGATCAATACTTGGTCCAGAATGTCTGTGATGTTTCTGAAATACCTTCCCATGATTCAGTATAAGAAATACACCTTTCTGTGTGCTTCTAAGTTATAAACATGTTGGCTCTTTGCAAGAGGACAAGAGAGATAGTCGTGCCACAAATACTGAATTTCTAAAAAGCATGTTGAAAACAGACTTTTGGTTAGAGGAAAGAAACCAGGTTAGTGCTCCATTTTCCATATCTAAGGAAAATACTATAGTGGAAGCTCAGTTTTTTCTTGGTACCAGACAATCTGTATAGAAGAGAGATGCTTCACATGACTGAACTACAGAAAAGATTAACATGAGCTGAATGAGGTATGAACTGAATACCTGTGGGAGAGCAGGCTTATTTAATTGTGCTGCTCATGTAACTACTTTTTAACCCAACTGCAGGTAAACACAGGCAGTTTGAGGTAATTCAGTATAACACCTGATCCATCTCTGCAAACATTCACACAGTTTTCCAAGGCAGTAACTGAATTGTTTATGTGTTTGCATCATGTTCAATCTGAGAAGAATGAGGTCCTTAAAAAAAAGTTGGGATTATTGAGGAATGCCCACTATCTGTAACGTGTAAGAAATGGTGTATACAAGCTTCATTCTGTTTACTGAAGGTTGGGAGTTATGCCTGTTGGACAGCAATCAAATGTAATTCATGTTTTTTGATGAAGGAAGATCAGCAGTTGTTCTTGGCTGTGACACTTACTTTTTCCAAACATGCAGTTATCCACTGGAGACTCCCAAAGAACTATAGGGATAGCTTGCCTGTGCGGAGGCAGCTGTGGAGAGTTTGCGAAAATTATCTCCTTAAGTATCTACTTAAGTAGTTCTGACTTATCCTTTGAGGCTCAATGGTTGCAGTTTCTGTTCTGGGAAGGCTGCAGAAAGAAATGCTTTTAAAAAGACTCACTACAGTTCCCTACATTAATTATGAGAAAGAAATTCTCCTTTAAGATCTTCCAGATACCAATTTTGCTATTGTAACTGGGAGCTTGTAGGATGTGGCCTATGCTGCCGGCCACATTTTTCCCTCAGCATGAGCAAAAGTGAGGCCCTGACTGGACATGACCTTGTCCCCCGTGGTTGGATAAGGAGAACCTTATTCCCAAGTTATTGCATGGCTAATGTAAACAATATAGGCTGAGATATGTAAGCCTTAACTGCACAACAAGAAAGGCAGACGTTTTCTGATTTCTTGGAGAGCACACCCTCTGCCTGGTCATCTCCTGATTAGGCAGACACATGTCCAGGGTTCTTCAGGCATATTGCCTGGGGAACCATGGATGCAGAGTCTGCCCGGTAGGTATTATAGCCTTTGCCATGCTTACATACTTATGCTTAGTGTACTTAGAAACCAGTGCACAAATAGTTAAATAAATGCCTTGAGAAAACTTCTGGAGTTTAGCCTTTTCATCATTCTGCCTCATGGGACAACCAAGCATCTACGTCTGGGGAACCAAACAGTAGGAGTTTCCCACTGATGCAGGCTTTGGTAGGCAGGGTTTTGGTAGGCAGGTTTGCCAGTGTCTTCAAGAACTGCCACAAGGAGCCTGGCTTCCTGGTGAGCTTTCATATGGGAAGTAGCAATCAAACTTTGAAGGGCCAAAGAAAACAGATCTTGGCAGCTCCAAGTCAGCTGTGGGAGGCATAGTGTGCAAATACACTTTGGCAGGAAATATATGGAATATGAAATCTATTTCCTGGCATCTTCACTGCAAATGCTCCCTGTGGTGATAGGGCTTGTTCATGTTAAAAAAAACAAACCCAAAGCAAAACAAAAAAAGCTCGACAAAATGAAAAATGCTGTACCAAAACAGTTATCACTTGCCTTAGTACAGAATACTGACAACATAAAACAGGATGGCTAAGGGATGTTTGTGATCACAAGGGTGGAAGTTTGCACTGGGATCAGGCAAAGCAGTCAGCTTTTGTGACGTTTGGGATGGTGGGGTGGGAAATTGCCTTCAGACTGAAAGCTTGCTTTTGTACCAAGAAATGCCCTCATTTGTTAGAGCCGTCATGCCTTTCAAATTCAGGAGTATCTGCTGTGTTTGAGGAACGTGAATGTGTACTTAAATTCTTGCTGATGAAAAGCAATGTTGTCTCTCCCCACCACATAACACTACACAGATGTGTTCCAGTGCTTCACCACATATACAAGCTCTTCTTTGACCTGCCCCAGTTAGTAACGGGATAGAGAGGACAGATCTCTCTTGTAGGGCAAGGTTTACAGAACAGCCTATATCTATTCTCTGGCAAATTGCAGTTGCCAAAACCCAGAATAAAATACTAAAGCAATTTTTTCAGCTCTGTATGTGGCTGTGTATGTATGTGTACATGGCTATGGACAGATTCATAGATGAGATTATACAGTGTAGCTATTCATAGGAAGTTTTGAAAAAGCTTTCTAGTTTGATAAACTACCTCCGTAGTGTTCACTTAGCCCTCTGTCCTGTGTACAGAAATACACATATACCACTTTCATCTGTTGCATCCTTGAAGTCTCCAAGAGATTTATGTTGCTAGCATCTACAGAAGAGAGTGAACGTGTTCAGATGCTGAAATAATGGATGACAGGACAAAGCCAAATACAGGAGGATCAAGAACAGCATAGTGAATAGCTCCTTGTTCTGACTGGTAGACTGGCTGTTGTCAGATTGAACCACTGGCTTAATTTAGTGTGGCAATTATAATGTCCCCAAAGAAGTCACCTAGTTGCTATTTGCTTTCTGCATCCACAAAGTTATTTTACTTTGTACTCTTTTCAGCTGAATCTTGAAACAACTGCAGAAAAAAATCAGCAGTATGTGTATGAGTAGGTTAAAAAAATAAATAGCCCACCAATCTTCTGTCCCTTTGCTTCTTGTTTTCATAATAAACCTGTGAAATTGGGCATCTCTCTAGTTTCTGAAAGCCCACAATTATAAGAACAGCCTCTGGTACCGTAAGTTTTGCCTGGCATGGAGATTTTGTTTAGAAGTGATGTACAGCTTGCAAAAGCTTTTTCATGCTTTCTCTGAAGTATAAAGCCAACTGACCTTTTGATGTAATTCTTGTATATAATGGCCGGAACACATACATGTTGATTTTTCTTGAGGGTGCACAGGTTTAAAAAGTCATGATCTTACTACAAATGTCACATTTTTTCCTACCCACCACTTACCCATGACTGGAAGATAGAATAATACTAAATGTAACCATGCATGTGTGACCACTGGACTGATTAGCACTTTTCCTTCAGTAATCTTAAAATACTCAGGTATAAAGGAGATATTACTTAAGACCAGTTTGCAACTGTTGATGGAGTCTTAGAGGGTCTGAACAAGTTGATTCTGCAGAGAGCTGCAAACCATTTATGTATTGGTGACAGTTCCTTCTGGGCACTAACTTACCTATAGTGAAACGAAATGTCTTAATTGTCTGCATAGTGTAGATATTGGGGGCTTGGCATTAACTGCTTCAGTCTAGTGATCTGTTCCTTTTGCACTAGTTTACCTGCAATGTAAGTTTAGCCTGATCTGACCCACATCACACAGAGTAACTGTAGGAGTTGGAGGAATACAGCCTCCACTGCCTGAATCCATGTCCCATTCTGATCTGTGCATTCCTTCAGTGAAATGTGAATACTGGAGCCCTGGCTGTGTCTTCCTATTCATATGCTAAGAAAGATTTCTGTCAGTCACACACTCAGACTTCAGTGACTAAATTGAAAACTGATGCATTTATCCAGTACAACTGGTTTCGTGTGAGTTTCTGGTAATTGCATTTCACACAAATAAAGCTAACTTTTCTGTGACCAAGTACTGCGCTGGAGGATATGACTATGTTTTGCTATTATGCCCAAGTTTTTCTTCTTTAGTCAAGCCTTGCCATCATGACTAAACATGCAGGAGTTGGATATTGTCTGTAACATACCTTTATTAGTAAAATAATTTCCTGACCAGTGGGGTTGGGAAGTGTAATATAATCTTCACTGTCATGTTTAGGACGTTGCAGGAGGATTATTTTGACATTTCTAGGAGATTTTTTTAATTTTTATTATATAATGAAAATGGAGGGAAACCTTTGATTTGGTGTAGAGAAAGATTTAGAAGTTGCAGCCCTAGGTGTAAAAGCTTGCTTACAGCAGTTATGGGTGACTATGTATAGCCATTGAGACTCCAAGGTCTGTAATGTATGCTATAAGGATGGTGATTTTGGTGTCTAACCAGTAAAATGAGATTTACGAGTAATGATTCCCAGTAAATACTGAGTTCTGTAAAAGCAATCTTTGAAACAGTGTGTGTGAATAACCACAGAAGTTGTATTTCACTATCTTTAAAATATTCCTATTTTTAAATTCTGACTATTCAAAACAAATATAGGCTATTAAAAAGTGTTGTTTTGAAAAGTGTCCCTAGAGCTGTTTGTCTGAATAGAAGGGAAAGTATTTATAGTATTTAGGCAAGAATAATCTGCTGTGTTATTTCAGATAACCCTTGCTGCATGTAATTTTGGGAATATCTTAATCCTCCTAAAAGTTCTTTATCCCTTTGTGGTATGTCACCACCATAAATGCAGTCTATTGAAAATACATTATCTAATCTGTCTGTTAGGTATTTGTTAGTATCTTAACAGATACAAGAAGTATCCATTTCTTTTAAATTGTGGATTTTTTCCTTTCTCCTTAAGGAAGGAATAGTACTGAAGCATTATTGGCAAGCAGGTCAGCTATTGTAATGTGCTGCTTTTCTCTAAAGTGAGTAAAGGTAGCATATCAAATTTGAATATTTTCAAATTATCAGAAGTGTTCATGTGGTGGGTTGATTCTGGCTGAATGCCAGGTACCCCCCAAAGCTGCTCTATTTCTCCATTTTCTTGCCTGGTCAGTGAAGAGAAAATATAATGTAAGGCTCAAGGTTTGAGATAAGGACAGGGAGAGATCACTCACCAGTTACTGTCACACACAAAATAGACTTGACTTGGGGAAAATTCATTTAATTTATTTTCAATCAAATTGGAGTAATGCGGGGGGAAAAAAAAAAATCTTAAAAACACCTTTCCCCCACCCCTCCCTTCTTCCTGGGCTAAACTTCTGAATTCTCTACCTCCTTTCCTCCAGTAGCTCAGCAGGACAGGGAATAGGGGTTGTGGTCAGTTCATCACAGATTATTTCTGCTACTCCTTCCTCCTAAGTAGGAGCACTCCCCCTGTTCCAACGTGGGGACCCTCCCATGGCATGAACTTCTCCAACACAAGTCCTTCCCGTGGGCTACAGTTCTTCATGAACTGCTCCAATGTGGGTCCCTTCCACAGGATTGCAGGCCTTCAGGAACAGATGTCTGCTGTTTGGGTCCCCTGTGGGGTCACAAGTCCTGCCAGCAAATGTGCTCTGGCATGGTCTTCTGTCTGTCCATGGAACCACAGGTTCTGCCATGAGCCTGCTCTGGTGCAGGCTTCCCACGGTGTCACAGCCTCCTTCAGGCATCCACCTGCTCTGGTGTGGGCTCCTCCATGGGGTGCAGGTCAATCTCTGCTCTGTCATGGATCAACATGGGCTGCAGGGGCACAGCTGCCTCTCTATGGTCTGCACCACAGGCTGCTGTGCTCCAGCACCTGGAGCACCTCCTTCCTCTCCTTCTTCACTGACCTTGGTGCCTGCAGGGCTGTTCTGCTCGTATATTCTCACTGCAGTTGCCATTGCACACTTTTTCCCTGCTGTTCTCAAATCAGTTACTAGAGAGCTACAACCACTGTCACTGATGGACTTGGCCTTGGCCAACAGTGGGTCCATCTTGGAGCCAGCTGGCATTGGTTCTGTTGGACATCTGGGAAACTTCTGGTAGCTCCTCACAGAAGCCACCACTGCAGTTCCTCTGCTACCAAAGCCTGGCCACACAGTTGAGTAAGAATGTACCAACCCTCTCAGAAGAAGAGGGGGCAAAAGGCATTACTTTGCAAGTGGATACAGATTTATATGAACTACAGAAATCTATGACTACAAACTAGTAATTATCCAGGAAATGCTATAAAGATGAGATGGCCGTCTCAATTGAAAGTTATTTTGAATTGTATTTGTGGGTTGATGGTGGCTGATATGGAAGCTGTAGGAAGTAAATATGATATTTTGAACTGAGGATAGTACTGGATAATGTGAGGAGGCACACACTGCAATTACTGCGATTTATTGGGATTTTTCTAATGCCTTTTTTTGCTGCCTTCCTGGTTTTTAACATCTTGGAGTAGTTTGGGGAGGGGGGGTGGAGGGGGTTTGTGCTTTAACCCCTCTCCCCCAATACCCCACCCTCAATACCTGGACAACTTTTATTTTTAATTCAGCTTTGTATAGTAGCATTATATTTTTCTTATTTTAATTTTTTTTATTAAGTAACTAAGGTAGTAAATAATAAGTAAGGGGACATGCCTTAAGGAAAAGTACATCATATCTGATCTTTTAGTGCCTGGTGATGTGTGATGGGAAAACAAAGAAATTATTTATGTATGAAATTTCAGAATATGCAAAGACAAAGGCTTGGCAATATGATGTTGTCTTGTTTTCCTGCTATGTTAGTGAATCAATTTTAATTTTTCATACCTTTCACAGATGGCTTAACACCCTGTATTATTCAGTCTTTGAAAGGCCTGGTAAATACTTTCTTTTAAAGTATGGAGGGGTTTTAACAAAATTTTTGAAATTATTAATGCTAGATTTATAGTATTTTGGTTTGCTTTTTATTGTATATAAGAAAGAAACAAATACTGAGAAAGAAAATATTTGAGAAAAGGCAAAATTAAAGTGAACTTTAAAAGTTGGCATAGGCACTGGAATGAGTGAGGCCAACTAGTGAGGAAGCAGAAATTTTGATTCTGGATTTGCTCTTTTTGGTAGTCTCTGAAGCTGCATCAGGTAAGAGTGATCTTTCTTCAGAAATTATATCATCCTTTGTAGTCCTGCTCTGCAGCACTGTGAGAAGGCTGTTTGACGAGCAAGCAGTTTCCTGATGGATGCAAATCTACAGGACAAGATTTTTTTGTGTTGTGACCAGTGTTGGCCTGTTCACTGTTCTGACATAGCACTAGAACTACTCAGACTGTTTGTAATAATTTTTTATCCCATACCATTAATCAGGTCTTTTTTCTCTGTGCTTTCCTATTGTTGGTAATAATAATAATTGATAATCAATAGTGGTAATAATTGGAGAGAATCTATTTACAAGAGCATGTTGTGACAGGACAAAGGGGAATGGCTTCAAACTGAAAGAGAGTAGGTTTAGATTAGATATGAGGAAGAAATTCTTTACTGTGAGGGTGGTGAGGCACTGGAACAGATTCCCTGAAGAAGTTGTGGATGCCCTGTCCCTGGAAGATTGGATGGGGCTCGGAGTAACTTGGTCTAGTGCAAGGTGTCCCAGATCATGGCAGGGGATTGGAACTGGATGATCTTCAGGTTCCCTTCCAAGCCAGACCATTGTGTGATTCTGTTAGGATAATTCTGTGAATGAAGTTGTTGTGCTTTACCTTGTAGTGGAGAGAAAGGATAGAGGTGTAGAGATAAGTCTTCATGTGGGGGTAACCTCCACTCTATTCCTACCAGTCGATGCTATGGATGACATGTTGAGTTCATGGATTTTTCCTGAGTAGGCCACCATGGTAGTTCGTGCTGCAGCTATTAGAAAAAATAGAAGAGCTTGTGATAACCATTTTCAGGCTGAGTGGCATTTTCCCTGGCTCTTTTGGGAAGCCTTCTGTTTGTAAGTTTATATATTAACAGGACATTTGCATTAATTATCAGGGCTCACATATAGTGCAGACTTGTTCAGTAAACTGCATTCAAGTCAGAACAAACACTTAATTTGCCCCCCAAGTCTCACATCCTTAGATAAGAGGTAAAAAGATCCATTTGCCCATGGGGTTAGTCGATGCAGTCTCTTTGTTTTCTGCAGTCCTGCTTGCTTCCAAAGTGTTGGAGTGATAGTGTGATTAAAACAATACTTGCTGTTGGTTTGGTATTAAGTGACAGCAGGGAAGATGCCCAATCTGAATATTTTTGCTTGTGATGTTTTTGTTTATTAAGTGGGTTTTTTATGGCATAACAGAAAGATTTAAGGCTGTTTATGCTATTCTTTTGGCACAAACTGAGTTGCATTTTGGCTTTCAGATTCTGCTGTTGGCTTGCCTACTCCATGTTTTAGATGTTACTTCACCTCCAACTCAGAATGATGTTGCCTCAGAAATGCAGAGTCACATAAGGAAACCTGAAGGGCATCTATCTGGTCATGCTAAATGATCATTCTTGTTTCCACCAGTCCCATATTTCAATCACCTTGCTCTGAGAGGAAATGCAAGTAGCTTTGTACTGTGTTGGGGGGGTAAGAAGCAGAATCGTCTTCAGTTTGTAAATTCGTGAAGCATGTATATGCAAGACTGTGACCTTTCTCTAGGCTTAATATTTACAGGCCATTATCTCCAAGTACACTGACTACACAAAAAAAAAAGCTCCAGTGCTGCTTTGGAATATACACAAATGTTGGAGTTTGCACTTTTTTGGATTAGTGACAAAACCATTTTAAAACCAGAATCTTCTGAAAGGTGAGAATTTTAAAATTAGGCAGTGTGTAGAGGTTGAAATGCTTTTGAACATCGTGTCCTTGGGTGATTATGTAAATTGGGACCCAAATTCCAGAGACAGAGATTACAGTTAAGTATCTGCATCTGGTTTTGAAAGTCTTCTAACTGCACCTATATTGAAGGTTTAATTTATTTATTTTTTTAAGCAATGACAAATTATAATCCCTTGGGGTTCACTTAACCTACTTCTCACTTTTGGTTCGTTGCCACCAGTAGGGATGTGGCTTTCCAATACAGAAGTCTTGCATGGATGCTAGAAAATGAAAAAGATCTTATCAATTGCTCTCTGTCTCTTTTGTGTAACTACCTCTGTTAAGGATTTCTGACCATGAAGCTGAGGCACTTATGGTATAGGGACACACAAAATCAGGGAACATGCTGTTTTAATGCAATTTCTTTGCTTTTAAAAGACTTCTTTTAATGAAAGACAGCATCTTATTCCAAAAAGATTATGTTCTGGTGTATGTTATTATCATTGTATTTTTCAGGGTTTTTTGTTTGTTCTATGTATATCTTATATCTTCTTAGTTTTGGCTTGTATAGGTGCCTGTTTTTTGCACCTAAGCTTCCTTCTTTCTCTGTGCTTGTGACAATGTTTATAAATGGAGATATATGTAATTTGAAGCTGGAATCATCTTTTGAGAGTTTTTGTTGTTTCTGAGTGTTATTCATAGTTGTGACTTATGTGTGTAAATTCAGTCTTAACTATCTGAGGGTCCTCAATGCCACTGCACCTCACACCAGCGATCAAGAAAGCAATGGAAGGGTTGATATTTTTGGCGGGGCGGGGGGGGGGGTTGTTTTTTTAATAAAGGAACTATTTGTTCTGGGTCATTTGCTCCAGCATAGGCTACAACTTTTGTTGTCCTTTTGAATTCTTCACTCAGAAGATTTTAAAGTGGCAAGGAGTTTGGAGGGTTCAGTAGTTAGTGGTAAATGTGTGTCTGTTGTTGACAATGTCTACATTTTTAATTAATTTATCTGTATTATTGGGATGTCCTCTGTTAATTCATTTCAATTAAAACCCCAAGCATGGAGAAGAGGGGAGGCACTGTTGATATAAGTAATTTTCTAAGATGTGTCTGTACTTGAAAACATTTTTCTAAAAAGAACCATGGAGAGCAACTGCTGATTCAAGAGGCTTTTAAACTAAGCCTATTGATAGAAGTAGCAAAACTCAGTGGACACAAGTTCTAAGTAGAAGATACGCCCATGTTTGGGTGCTTGATGATAAAATAAGATGACATGTTGTTTGGCATGTGTGTCAGAGTGACTATGAAGGTCATAAACCAGGTATTAAAAGTTGAGATGCTGACAGTCAGTGTTTAAGAAACACTCTTTTCTGTAAGTTGTGAAGTCCTGTTGAGAGCAATATGCTAAATTTAGTTTCCAAACAATCTGGCACGTTTTGCCATTGTTTTGAAATTTTGTTACGGAGTTTTGTGACCAGGATATTACTGAGAAAAGTGTAATGAAAAGTGGGAACATCTGTGTGTTGTGCTGCCTGATGCTAAAATTGTTCTGGTCAAATGAAACAGGTGAGACCTTTAGGATTCAGTTCTTCCCTTGTAGATTCCCTTCATCCCCATAAATTGTTTCAGTACTGAAGACCTCTTTCAAATTTACAGACTGAAGAACTGGGAATCATAGTGGAAATGACTATCTGATGGAAAAGAGACCCAGTCCAGAATGCTAATTTGCCAGGAAAACATCCCTTGAGTAATAACTAATGCACAAAGGCAGGTTGAGTCTTTAAATTTTAGTGATTCTTGTCTTAGCTAAGCCTGTGAGATTAGGTTAAATTCCAGAAGGCTGATCCAGATATTATTAAATTCAGTGGAGGGAATGGAGACCCAAAATGGTTTGGATTAAATGTCTCCCATGATAAGAAAAGCTGAATAGTATGTATTTTTCCAGAGAGGAGGTTTCTTTATTTATTCCTTAGCAGGAGAGCTTGGATTTGGAGTTGTGAACAGCTGACAATAAAGAGAACTCTTAACAGGATTGTAGATTTTGTAGTGGTAAAATTTTTTTTGCCTCTGTGTAAATGTATCCTTCAAAAATTTCACACTGCTGTTCCCATTTCTGTCCTGCATCTTTACAATATTATGTAGTAATGTCATCAACCACATCATTCTGTTAGTAAAACTTCAGAAGAGAGCCCAGAGTCTCAATGAAAGCAAGTCTTTGAAAGTTATGGGTGTGGGGAAGTGTGAGTAAGGGTTTATCACATAGGCTTACTAAAGCAAATGAATAACCTTGTTCCTCTGTGAATCTCCCTTTCTTCCCCCCTTTTCCAGATAACAATGCTTAAACTTCACATAAATAGCTGGAATACTGTGCAGGTCCTGATAAGCGGATTTTTCATCCATGCTGAGTCTCCCTTACATCACATATCCATTCCATTATCTTGTGTGAAATGCTTATTGCAATTTCTTCCATTTAGTCCCCTATATATGTTATCTATAATGCGTAATGGAGTGTGTGTTTGAATGAAGGACAATATCCCATAAAGCAAGAAAATTACTTGTAAGTTGCAAGCAGTGAAGCCTTAATGGTATGATCTCATTATGTTAGGAAAAAAATTCCCTACAATCACCCTTTATACTACAGAGCTTTATTTCTTTTTCTTTCTTTTTTATCTTCCACATATTTAATCAAGCTGTGCTGTAAAAGAAATAATGATGTTGAACTAAGGTATAGAGTATATACCATGAATTCTTTTTGTAAATCTGTCAATTTGAAGGAACATTGTAAAATTCCGGTGTGTGTCTGATGTGGGAAGATTCGAATTAGGAACTTCGAAATAATATAATAGTAGTGATAGTACATTTTTCCTCTTCAAGAGTTATGGTCTAAACTTTGAAATATGCAGTGTATGTTTATTTGCATTTCTGAGTGCTCTAGTTTGCTGTATGTAGATATTTTAAGTTCTGAGGTTATTCAACAGCATTATTTTAAGAGGGATTAACCTAAGGTCTTAGCAAATGCTGGTGTTCAGTTGCATTTGTGTAGTCTGCAATGCTCTTATTTTCAATCAAATTGTAATCAGCAAATAGGTGCTAGAGAAGCTGCCTTAGGTTATCCAGACAACACTATGTCATTGGAGGGTTGTTATGTTTTGTACAGAATTTGAGACATCTCTTTTCATTCTTTAAACATTTTATTGACCTACACTTGCTTTTGGAGATTTTGAATATTGGAACTTTGTTCATTTCCTCTGGAGACTGTTCTGCAGTTTCTGTTTCTTTCCTAGATGTTAAAGTTTTCTGCACTGCCACATTCTTAATTTTTTCTCCCATAACTGTCATTCATACTTGCATTTACCACAGTAAATAATTCCTCTCCATAATTGGTGCATGTATTTTCTTATATTTCTAGTTTATTTGTTGAATTTCTTTCTTTATTCACTATTAGGCAAGCTCAATATCCAGTGGATTTTTTGTTGTTGTTGTTAAGTTTTAAATATCCACAGAATAGTCCTTCTAAGCAGACAATATTTTCCATAATTGATAGCCTTCAAATTGTACCAACTTTTGGGAATGGAGTAACTGGAATCAGATGAAAGACTCAAGGCAGAGTCTAACTGGTTCAACTGGACTGTGTCACCAATCCCTTTGTGGGACTTGCAGCCCCAGGACATGGCTACGTAGGAAGCACTAGGACCATGGTTGTGCTTCCTCCCTTCACAACCTGGCTCTGGAGCCTCAGGAAACAACTTCAGGGAGCAGCCAGCCCGAGACACCAGCTGGTACCAGCAGCTGCAGAGGCGGCACAGCGAAGGCTGGAGGCCTCGCAGAGCAGCCTGTGCTTCTGGCCCAGACGTTTCTGCCCTCGTCTCACTGCTGATGCGCTCAAAGCTCCTCTCAGTTTCTCTTTCTTCATCCTGTGTGTTTTCACCCTCCTCACATTATATCACCTTATTCCAGGCTCCTCACTTCCCTTAGCTTTGTGGTTACTCCTCTGAAGTAAACACACCACACGCTCCCCTGCCACCCGTTCCTCAAACTGTCCAGATGATTGCAAGTCCTTGTTGTGCTCATTGTGCTTATCTTCAGCCTCTCCTCTGTTGTGCTTACTGTCTTCTATTAGACTTTGGAGTGATCCCAGCTACGTTTCTGTACTTCTTGAGTGCCTGGCACTATAAGCACACTGTAACCACTTCTTAGTTAGCCTTCAGGAACTACAAGAATAAATACAGTTGTTACTACTGCTATTAGTAACATGGGTGACCTGTGACTGTCCTGTGTTTGGCTGTCTCCCATAGATTTAGCAATGTGGCACATAAATTTCTCTCTTAGGTGAGTATCTGGGTTTCAGATTATCTCCTCAATACTTTCCTGCTTTTCCTTCCTACGTTCCTTCTACATTATTTCTTATTTGTCAGTTTTGGATGTATAATTTCACCTTGAAAGCCTACTGTTTATGGGTGTCAGTGGACAAAAGCCTTCAGTGGGTTTTTTGTTCAAAACCCTTAGTTTTGATTTTGTAATTGTGACCAAATTTCTGTCACATCTGTCTTTAAACAAACAAACCAAAACACATAGTTGTATAATGTAGAATGCTATTAAATAGCTGTCAGGTTCTGCTTCATATAAAACAACATTTCTGTCATGGGTGACAATTGAAATGCTTATTGCATATGCAGCATTGAATTTTTAAACAGCTTTTAGACACTAGGTGAAGTGCTAACTTTTTTATTTCTACTGGAAGGTGTCTTCAACTGTGCCAAGTAGCATTGAAGGGATATTGTATTTTGAATCTTTACAAGATTCTGTTCTAAAGTCTTTCTAAGGTTTCTTTACTTCTTAAAATAGCTATAGTAAATTTAATGTTCCTAAGAAGTATTATTACCTTATTGAACCAGGAACATAAGCTTCTAGAGACATGGGAATTATAAAATCTATTTGTAAATCACTAATGGCACTGTAGGTAAATGCCCTTGTATAAAAGAAAGTTAAGTTTTGTGGTGTGTATTTTCAGTCATCTCCCCCACAGCCCCTAATTTGGTGTATGCAACTTCTAAAATTAGTCTTGAATTACGTGGTCCCCTTTCTCTGTGGGAGGACCCTGTTATGTCCAGAACCCTATTCAGGTTACTGGATTTCTGTGTTCTTGCAAGAAACGCACTGCAGGGCTCATCTTCAGTGAAATTGTTATGCCTGTGTTGCTGTGAATGATGTGTTCTCTGGCTAAAATGTTCAGAAATAATTCTGGAGATCTGCAGTAACAGTTGATTTGGATTGCATATTTTCATCTTTCTGTATACTTTCTTTGCATACAGAAAGATCTCTTTCCATGCTGTTGTTGCTTTTTTTAAAATACCTGAGACTGTAATTGAATGTGAAAAAGGGAGTTGCTATCTTTGTGCATCCTCCCGGGCCTGATTCTGGGATCCTTGGTGTGTGTGGTACTTAAGGATGAGTTCTTCAGTAATGAATACTGAACATGGATAAAATTAGTAGGACTTTGTTCTAGAAGGTGTTCCGGGAAATCTAAACTAAAATATAGAAATTAGAGGGCCCTATAGTGTTCTGCATCGGTGACTTTCCTGTTTTTCCAAATCAATATAACTGTGATACTGTGTACATTGACACTGCCTGACATCTTAGTGCCTGCAGAAATGTTGGAGTGACTGCATGAGTTAAAATGAGTGCATTTGTAAGTATTGAAACAGAGAGATTCAAGAAGTGGATGTGGCATAATTTGGAAAGAGGTTAAGAGTTTTGAGGTTAAGCCAGCCAGCATCTATGAAATGGAATTAGTGCTGCACGCTTGGAGTGAGAAATATGACTCTCCTTCCTCAATTCACCTTCTTAGCCACCGCTTTTCCTGCTGTTTGTGTCTCCTTGCATTTATGGTATCATGACACAGATCATTAGAAGGACGAGCCAACAGCACTCCATGTACTTTTCTGGACATACTCCTTTATGCATCATCTCTTTTTTTGGTGCAGAAATAGGAGGAGCAGGGTGGTGATGGGGGAGCTAAAACTGTTTCTGGAAATAAAATCTTTCATATTAACTAGAATTTGCCAAAAGATTTGTTCCAATACTTAGGTTGCTAACAGTAATAAAAAGATTGTGATGTGGCTGCCTGTTTTGCTGAATAGTTGCTTGATTAAGAGAAAGGTGGGGAAGAAATGGATGTTCTTGTTCTTCACTGTATCTGCGTCACTTCTGGACAGGAATGTCCCCTTAATTTCTTTCCCTGTCTACACAGGCTGTCAAACTCTCTCAGCTCCAATCTATTATCCTCCATTATCTGCACTTTCATTGCAGTTATCTTACCCTGTTTGGGTTTGGACTTCACTAACACAGAGAAAGGAGAAAGCCAAAGCCAATGACTGGTGTCAGTATAAGCTGCCTTAAGAGGAAGGAGATATCCTTTTACTCTGCAGTAATTGATTGCGTGCCACCTGAACTTTGAAAACACCCTTAGGGTCTTAGGGAGGCACTTGACAAACCAATGTAACTACTCTCCTGTATGGAGAGAATTGTGAGTTTTCTTGTGCGTATAAACCTACTTCAAGGGACTTAATATTCTGAGAGCCAAGTGGAGCGTGCAGCTTTCCAGAAGGTAATAATTACTTCTCTGTAAAACAATGTATGAAAATAAACATCATTACAAAAAGTCAGGGCAGATAAATTATAAAATGAAGCCTCTCTGGATGCTTACAGACTTGTGAGAAGTTTTTGAAGCAGGAAGCAGAGACTGTTAGTGCTGGAAATGTGTAAGAAGGAAATAAGAGGTCTTTATCCATGTACATCTTTTCCTAATTCTCTCTCTCTTGTGTAGATAAGACTACATATATTTAAATGCACACACATATACAAAATTCAGGTATATAACTGAACACATTCATCCAACATAAAAAGCTGAAAGATTTGAGAACTGCTTGTTTATTTATTAGTGGGGAAAGAATTTGGAGCTCTTGAAAAGGAAGAACTACTCAAACTAAACTGAACTATGAAAAATAGGAATAGACAAATGCAACACTTTTTTTTTTCTTATTTTCTAAAGCTGTCTGTTCCTGAGTGTTTTAAATAATGCTTTGAGGCATGGGACTTACAAAGGTTTTCAAAATTTGAGCAAAAACCAGTAGTCATTTGCTATGTTTACTGGCTTTCAATTTATTTTGTAGATAACATGAAACTTATAAAAGAGTGCTGTTTTGTCCACATTAAATTATTAATGAGCAGCGTATTTAAGAATATTAAATCTGTATAGAGAGATCTTTCAAAGCTGCTGCGTAATTAAATTTTCTCTTCATGAGTTTGGAGTACCTTCTTTCTTAATTGGATAGAGGAATGACACTTTCCTGTGGTTCATAAGCAGGAAAGTACTGCTGGCTCTTACAATTAGGTGCTGCAGAAAAAAATGTGAATGATACATTTTCTCATCCTTTGAGAGATTCATAGTAAGTATGGCATAAATATGACTTCTGTTGAGAAAATAGAGAATGAATAATAGTGCATTCAAGAGCAATAGTCTGCAGAGCAGACCCTCAGGAAGTGTGTTTTGAGAGCAAACTAAATCATCCTAATTTGCTCTTCTTATTGGGGAGATGAGAATTGTGAGAGTGGGACTAATAGCATCTGCTAGCTTGCTCCTTGGAGAACAGTGTTCCTGAATGAGTTGTGAACATGCCCAGTACAGATCCTAGGAGATATTCAGAGATGCTACACCTCGTGAGTTTCTCTAGACTTCTTTCGTTAATTCATTGTATGTCATTTTCCCTCTTTAAGTGACAGAAACAAAGTCGTCTTCCTCGGTACACTAGTGAATCCTTTGGAATCTTGCCCTGAATCCAAGAAACCAGTGGGGTTTGTTCTTTATTGTTAAATATCATTATCAAAAGTTCAAGTCCTGTTTCTGTGATGTGAAACTAATTCATAAGTTTGTGCTTTATGAGGAGTTATGACCAAATGTCAGGATCTTGCTGTGAAATTGGAACTATTCAATTGTTGTTTTCACAATAGAAGGGAACTATTGTGTCAAATATGTGCTATAGTACCTGTAATGAAAGTTTATACCCTACTCTCTGCTTTTACAAGTATATGTTATATCTACTGTCTGCTCTAGGTTTAAAGCCTGACACTGAATTACAGAAGAAATTTAATACAATGTATTTAAAAATCATATGAGTGACAATAGCCTCAAAGAAGGTTGCTCCCTTGACATGGTGAGCTTCAGAATTGATTCGGGTGCACTGAGAATTGATTTGCGAAGTCTTTCTGGCCTTATGGGACAGAAGCATAAAGAAAGCTCAATAAAAGGATGTTGTACAAGCAATCTGGAGTAATAGGCAGTATCCAAGATCAAGGAAATTGGAATAGGTGAATATTCAAGGGGCACTCTCAATTTGAATTTGCGTTTTAACTGATTAGGAAAACAACATGATAGTAAAGGGCAGTTTAGTGATAGAACTTAAATTTTTTTTTACTCTTAGAATTCTTTTCTCTTTTAAGCTAGGTCTCTTAGAAAGGTACATAAGCCATAATACCAAAGCAATTCTCAGGCCTGCTGTTTGTTCTTTGTTTTAATCCATTATGTCTTTCTTGCTGAAGTTATCTGTCTTTAGTTATACTGATACTATTTTTTACTAAATGATTTTCTCATGTCTAGGAAAGGACACACACTGCCAAAGAAAATGGCATACTTGGCTACACATAAAGAAGTTGCTCAATGTGCCAAACAAATGAACTGAAGAACGGAAGAGAAGATAGGAAAACAAACTTTAAGATCACAAACAAGATACATCTTGTCTACTTTCTCATAGTCAATAATCTTAGTAATTACAAGAATAGGATTTTCCTGGGGTAGTATTATTTTCAAACTGATGAAGTCTTTTTTTAATATATTGGCTTGCATTCTGGAGGTCAGTAGAAGCTAAATTTGGGGGACATTATAGATAACCCTTGAGACAGATCCTAAGCTAGAATAGACTTTAACATGAAAAAACACTTTCAAAAATATACCTTCAAGTAACAGAGAAAGCCTTTTGATTAAAAGAATTGGTAAATTGAAATTCCTGTTGTACAGGGCAATAAGAAAACTATTGCTAGTGTGGCAAAACAGAATAACTGGAAACCATCATGTCAAACTTTATGTTTTATTCCATATATTTCTTTAACCTGAACTGTATAAGAGAGTCCAAGTTGTTTGCGTGTTCTATGTGAATGATTGGAGAGTAACATGACTTTAAAACTAGGTGGAGGTTTTATGAAAAATTTTCAACTCCGTGGAGCTGCATTTCCCAAGGTAATTCTTGAAGCAGGAACTGTGATGCACTGTGTTCCCTCTACTTACAGAGGAGGCAATCAAGACCCAAACAGGGAGTCATTTCTGCTTAACAGGGGTTGTTTCTGTTGGGAATCGAATGGATTAGAGGGACGTAAATAGATGCAAGTCGCTTCAGTCCACTAATTCCAGCATAACCAAAATGCTTTTTGGAGCCCTTTGGAGGTATGGAGTTATCTAAGACTTAGAATAATGGATAGAAACATTGGCCTGTCAAGTCTAGTATATTGATGATGAATTCTTACAGTTTTCTCCTTATCCTCTGGATATATCATTCCATTTTGTCCCCTCCTTAGACACCCTTTTTGTTTTTTAGTTCTCTCCTGGGATTGTTTTATGAAGTGATTTTCTCCACTGAGCATGCAAGCACACTTGTTAGGATTTGATATATGTAAGTCACATATTTTATTATGGTGGATGTGTTCTTATAGGATTCTTATTGATTTTCTTGTGTTGTAGTCGATGATGAAGTGAAGCGATAATAAACCATGTATGTGCAGGGTTTGTTGTCTTTACCTCTGCTGTGACTTGGACAGACCATTGTAATTTTTTTAGATATGCCAAGTGCAGCAGAGAATTAATCTTTTTCTCAAGTAGAACAATGTAGGATTACCGCAGTAACTGCTGATAGCTGTGGCATTTGTCCTTTGTAGCTCGCTCTTATTTGCTGAGAACCCTCTTCACTTCAGTTTTTCCTTTTACATAATGCAACGGCTGTTTTGGATCTTTGTTCATAAAGGATTTATTCCTGTTTCCAGCAAAGCCAATGCTAATATTCATACTGATTGAAGGGAAGGTCAAACAAAACCATCTGAAATAAATGCTGTGTGAGTATGAGATGGTGTCAGAACACGAGTTTTTACATGTGCGACAAAACGTTTATCTACTTACTGATATTTCTGAAGGAGTCTTGTCATTATGGTATTAAGATGATCAAATCGTGACAGTAATTTGCTTGACATTAGAAACTTGTATACCCAGCCTGTTGATTAAAAGTGTGTTNGTTGATTAAAAGTGTGTTTCATCCATGCTGCAGCTCTAATTGTACAGGTGTACTGACCTACAGCATTTTATAGAGGTACATTGCATATTCTTGTTAAGGCAAAATTTCCTGTAGAAGGCAATTGTTAGCTGCTGTATGTTAAATAATGCTGTCTTGAAAGGTACTCAGAGTTTTCAGGCTAGTTATTACTTGTTTTTACCTGAAGACAATTAACTTCAGATTTGTGTAGTGTGTGTGTATTAAGCAATGATCACAATACTGTGCATATTTTCAGCCTCCTGAATGCAAAAAAGAGCATTAACTGGTTGTGTTAAAAAGACTGGGTTAAATTCCCTTTGGCATTTGCCTAAAACTTATGGTCATTAATCCTTCATTTTCTGCTCTTCTAATGTCTGGGGGATTCCAAATAAATTCCCTGTTTTGCTGAAATATGTCACTTTAAAACATTACTAAAAATAGAAAATAAAGTTGGAAGTTTACATGTTTCATCAGTTAAATCTCACAGATGTTGGTGAAGTTTCAAGTGTGAGTGTAGATATAAACAGGCTGGACTTGTAACAGCTACTGTCACTAAAGACCACAAAGAGAATTGGGGAGAGGGGGAGAATCATGTGATTAATTAGTATTTATTTGCACTGTTTGAGAGGATGCCTTACATGGTATTAATTAGAACATTTCCATTAAATAATAATGACATAGCTGATTACCTGAAAATATTTTCAGTCCATCTAAAAAAAAAATTTGTCTAAATCTGGAAGAAAAGAAATTTAATTTGACCAGTGGAAGCTCATATATTTTCAAGAAGAAACAAAATGCATGAGGACAATGCAAGAAGACTGATTGTATGTTATTGCCTTCTTGGGGTTTGGTAAGTATCCCAAAATACTGGCAATGCAACTCTGCTCTAGGTGAGTCAGAAAAAGCAACAGAACTTTACAGAATGTTCTCCTCCACTTGGTCAAAGCTGGGCTTTGCACTTCCTGCTTTACTTGAACCTATCTCTTTTTTCCTCTTTCTTTTTCCTTTTTTCCCTTTCCTTCTCTTTTATTTCTTTGTTTTGTATCTGAAAGTTAAAAACAAATGAAAAAAAAAGAACAAGACTTTATTTCCTAGTGAATAGACATTTCATCTCTCCTCTCAGGGCTTGCTCAGGGTCAGTAACAACTTCTGCGAGAATGATTTATTGACTTCTCTGCTCTGACCAGAATTAAAACTGTCACCAAAGGGCCTGTAGTCCCCAGACACCAGCTTGGCCTTCTCAGTCAATCTGCCAGAAAGACGGCTTTAGTTACATAGCAATTAAAAGACTTATTTCATGGTGAGTAACTAAAGGGAAGTGGAGGGCAGAGAGGGAAAGGTTAAAGTGCTGAGGCAGAAATAGTGCAAAGCACTAATCCTGCACTTATGGAGAAGTCTCTCCCATCATCTCTCACTGCTGTTCGTTTTCCACTTGTACTTCAAATACCTCTATTTATTGAACCAGCTTTGAGAACTTTGGAGGCTTTATGAGAAGGGTTAAGATTACTGCGTTAAAGTGCTACTTCATGGCATCTTACTAGATTCATGAGGGATTAAGGCTGATGTGATCGTGAACAATTTTACTATCCTTCTTTGTTTTCCATCTTTTCCCACTCCAGCTGTGGATCTGTTGGCCAGTTTAGTCCAAATTTGACAAGGTAACAGCCTCCACAGTGTAGGAGAGGGGGTGTCCTAAGTACTCTGCTGAGAAAACAGCTTCACAGGTATAACCTTTACTAAGCTTCAAGTGAAAAAGCTCAATTGTGAAAATTGTAAACTAACAAAAAATTTAAGTTCAAGTTTGCACATCACTGGAAATCAACTGTCACACAAACCCATAGAATAACCGATTTCATTATTTCCTTTTCTTATGGTCCTGCTTGTTTTGTGATTACCTACTGCTTAACATCCCTGGAATAGAGTTGTCCCTGTGGAAATTAGTGCAATATCTATGTGAATATCAAAGGCATTTTAATTAATACAGTTCTTGGTGTTGGAACCAAGCTCATGCATAATCAAAGCATGAGGATTCTCTTTGTTTTGCCTTTATGGTATTATGGAGAACTAATGTCTTCTCATGCTCTCACCTTCTACACTGGGATGTACCAGG
>WEIV01011940.1:6736-17242 GCA_013390005.1 Calyptomena viridis
GAAGGAAGGAAGGAAGGAAGGAAGGAAGGAAGGAAGGAAGGAAGGAAGGAAGGAAGGAAGGAAGGAATCACCAGTTCTGCCTTGGTGTTAATCCAGCTGATGGGGTGTCCAGGGCCCTGGGGGCACCACCAGGGCTTCGTGGGGATACCTTTTTATAGATAAGTTTCCCCATTCTGGAGCCAAGTTTCTTGCTTTCTTTGCAAATTAGTTATCATGTGCAGTCCGTTCTTCTAGTCCTTTCTGGAAATGGGTCCGACTTTGGGTGTCTTGGGTGATCTTGATCCCCCCTACTGGGTTGGCCTTTGGTCGACAGTCCATGCCTGCTTCTCGATCTCATTCCTGTGCTTGTTCTGTACTATGCTGTGCTTATCTCCAGGAGCCAGAACAAGGACATTTGTTGCAGTGGGGGTCTCGGCGGCGGAATGAAGGAGCAACATAATTTTATGATGATCCTCAGGGGAAACCTTGAGTGCTTTATTAATGCTACTTTTATACACTTATTCCACAACTACCATTGGTGCTTGTAAGACATGTCCGTACATAATTGGCCACTTGCCTCGTGGCAGCTCATAACATAAACATAAACATGTACACTATTGGTCAGTCAGTTTCACTCTGACTCCATTATCCCTAGGTGCTCAAGTCAAGTACACAGCTTCTGCTGAATCATTCTTCTTAAGGTCGTACTTCCTAATCCTTGCTTCTCAGGGGCCCAGGTTGGTCAGGTTCATATCCAAGCCATCACCACAGAGGCCGACAGACCAGCTGTCAGCTGCCACAGACGTTTGTCCCAGAAAAGTGCTGCCCTACCTCCTCATGGCCTCTTCTCCAGCCACATCCTGTTCTTTCTCACAGGGTGTTCTCACCAACAAGCCATCTAGCTATATGTGTTTGAGACATACACTTTATCTACCCTTCCCTCCCAGACTGACATTTGTTTAGAAACTGAGCTTAGGCAACAATAGGTCACCTTCAAATGGTAGCTGCTATTCCATGGTCATGTGTGTCGCTGTTGAGGCGGACAGAGCGACACGAAGTCACCTCTCTCAAGGAAAGTGAAGAACTCATTTATTGTGCAAAAGCATAAGTGAATATACAGATCAGAAGGCTAGTATACTTCGATACAATTGGCTCAAGGTTGTTTTTCACAATTAACATTGGTTAAAATCATCACCACCCTCTGCAGTGTCCTACACTCGACCCTCATACTGGTCAGTCCTGTACCATGTTTACCAAACATGTTTCAGGACATTCCAGCTGCATCCTCCCTATCTCCCCGGTGGACAAGAATAGCTTATCAGGGGTACACAGGAATGCTGTCAAGGTTGAGAGTGTCTTCTAGGTTGATAACAGACCAGCTGCTATCCCTGACACATGAGACCTGTACAAGAGCCTCAGAACAGTCAAAACTACCCTAGCCCACCATGGTTTGGCCTCACAGGTGTTGCAAGGGGGAAGGGGATGAGACCAGGCTTTCTAGAGATGAGCCTGGGGGCAGCAGGCCGGTGATGGGGGTGAAATCAATATACCAACTGAAGTGCAAGTACACCAGTGCACACAGGGTGGGCAAAAAACAGAAGGAGCTGGAAACCACTGTGCAACAGGAAAGCAGGTAGCACTAGTACCCCCTTTTCAATACTAATCAATTATCATATCTAATGGATACACCCAATTCCAAGATTGTTCATCCCATATCCTGCTCCCGAGGCCTGACCCTTGGAGCTTCTCCAGGGGGTTTTGGGCCTTCTATCTTGCTTTGTCTACCCCATGTCTATCTAGGTCACTACTTATCGGGGTAGTTAATTATCGGCAAAATTAATTATCTATTGGCGATGGATGAATGAGACTGCCCACACACAAATAGAATCAGGGATTTCATGTGCTCGTCTTCTCTGTCTCCTTTTTTTTAGCCCCTCTTCTGTGCCCCCTTTTATTATGCTCTTTATAAAGCAGTCCCTGCTGTTGCCACATAGCTGATTAGAATTCTCACAACTTTGCAACTCCATGTTTTGTCTTCACATGCACACTTTCTCATGCAGTCGGTGGCCACCTTTTCACACATACCACCATCCATGCCTCCTCACACTCTCTCTCAAAACATGGGCTTCAAGGCCAGAGATTTTTTCTGTCCTCACCAGCTAGGCAGCTGGTGCAGCCAAGTTAACTTGTTCCCACAAGTTCCCTCCAGTTTCATATCCCAAACAGGATGCCTGTAGCCTTCCCCCTGTTAGGGCTTGCTGAGGGGTGAGTATGCCCCTGCACTCTCTGGGGGATGGCTGAGGGAAACGGAGGACAAAGAAGATGCTGGCGGCTCTCCATGGTTACATATAATATAAGTTTATTCACTCCAGAGGCAACAGGCCACCTGGAGGGTCCAAGCTTATCAGTGATAACCAGGGAAAGAGCCCTTCCCATTTCCGGCCCCTGGTTCTTATAGGGGCTCCAGCCAATGGGAAGGGAGGACAAGGGAAGGGGACAAACCATCTGGGGTGAGGGGTAGAGATATAACAGAACATACCAAGTAACAAAACAATAATATACAGTGAGAAATACATGCTAATCACACATTACAACAGATGTCCTTGCTAGAACTTTTTTCCCCAAAAGAATGTTAAACAACATTTCACAGACCATGAGAAAGAGGTTTTCTACCATCCTAAATATGAGAAGCCATGCAGCTATGCTAAAAGCCAGAAATATAAAGAATATAAGAAATCTAAAGGCATCAGCTGATGTAAACTTGAAGAACAAATTTCTCATATAGAAAAATGAAGAAGTAAAAAGATAACAATCTGGGTCCGTGTCTTGGTTTTATAGACAATGTATGCCAGCAGGCAGGACCTCCTGGAATAGAAACCTTTCCCTCCAAATTACTGTAAATTTGAAATTATGACACTTTTGAGCAAAGTGTAGAAACTAATAACAATTTTACTAAAAACAGAGAACAACACAAAACAAACAACAACCAAATAGCAAAACACAGTAACCACAGGGGTACAGGGAGAAAATGGTCTGCCTTCCCACCCCCTCCCCTGAAGAGAGACTGGAGACTGCCCAGCAAACAAAGGGAATGCAGGGAAAGGTGGCAGAGAGATTTTTTCCCTGGTGATTTCACCCTCCTAAAATAAAACAAAACCTGGGCAGTTAAGTTGTTCTTGATTGTTGTGTGAATTTGGCTCCAATGGTGAGCCATGTCCAGTGCAGGACTCCCTTCTGGATGCCAGAAGCTTGTGGCATGGGGCATTTGTGTGGCTGCTGCAGCTGCAGTAGCTGACACACAGGCAGTGGCAGGCAGGGACAGGGAACGGCTCTGGCTCTACCTGTGGTGTCTCGGTGCCCCAGCGGGCAATGGGAGCAGTGGGCGGTAGTTGCGGGGCTGGACATGAAAGCAGGAGGGCTCTGGGGAAAGATGGTGTGAACTCAGGAGGCACTGCACAGCAGTGACAGTTCAGAAACAGCAGAGAAGAGACAAGCAGGTCCTGGGGGTGTCATGAGGTGCTGAGGTGGCGGCGAGGACTTGCTGGGTCCATGGCAGGGGCAAGAGCAGCAGCTGCAGTCCCAGGACAAAAAGATCAAAAGTGGAACTCCCAGCTTCTTTTATTTGCCTCAGTTCTCTTGGGACTTTTGCTTTTAGGGAATTCCCCTTTGGATGGCAGTGCTGTGCAGGGCCAGGACCACTTCCAATGTGCTCCAAGCTCGCTGCTGCTGCTGGGTGCTGTGCGCTACAATCTCTGCTCACTGCTCCCCCAAAAAACTTCTGGTGGGATGGGAAAAATGCATCGAGAAGATCTAAACCACAACAGTCTATAGCACAAACTAGGTTGTAACTAGAATAAAAATCAAAAACGCCAGGAGAGATGTAGCTGAAATCTTTAACAAACAACCCTTAACAAAGCAGTTATGATTTGGAAAGTGAAGGAAACCATCCACTCTGGAATGAGATTTATAGAAGTTGGACATGGCTATTGTGCAATAGACTGGATGAAGAATCAAAACCACTGCAGTTGAACAGAGTTTGCACATCAAATCAGATGGGTATGCTTGGGCTTCTCCATGATAGAAAACAATGTCAGTAACAGCAACACAGCCTCACAAAAGTTTATGGTTTTCCAGACCAGGCAGGCATATTGAATCAAAGATCCAGAAATCACACCAAACAACAGAGAGTTGTTAGATGGAACATTCCCTTTATTAACGTGCTGGGAGCCACTGGGAATTATTTGCCATAAGTAGCTCAAGGAAACAATCTCAAAACAAGATATTTATACAATTTTGAACAAAGAACTCAACAACACCTCCTAACTACTCCAGTCCCCCTTTTCACAGCATCCAGGTATTCTCAAATTTCTTCTAGTGTCCCATTCATGGAGCAATGCTGCCATCTTGCGTCTTCTTTTAACCATGAATTGAGACTGGGGTCTCTGACTTCATCTCCATACTCTTCATTATTCAAACTTTGGCTAACCTCTCCATGTTAGCAGACTCTCAACATAAGTTCATCCCAGTTTCATTAACCTTTGACTCCCTACCTTATTGTTTTAACTACCTCCTAAGGCATAACATCTATCTTTGGTTAAACTTTACCTACTCGACCTATGGTGGTGTGTGCATTGAGTTGAGAATGGTTTGTTCCTCCTATTATTAGAATGGTATGTTCTGTTAAAATCTACACCCCCCTGTTCTGTCAATCCCCCAAACCTCTCCTTTATTCCAGACATTTCCCNAGTCACACCTTCCCAGTTCCATCCCTGGTTATTATTGGTTCTCCTCCTATGTCCATCCATCCCTGACCCCACCTGTCCCAGTTGCCTATTGGCCAAATCCCAAACTCCTCCCATGTTTCCACCCCCAGTTAAAAATCACTGCACAGAGAGCAAAATCGCTCTTTTGAGTTTGCCTCCCCTGGTGCTGGAAGGAGCTCTGAGGATCTGCCGCCTCAGAGGCTTAATAAAGCTCTGGACTATTGCACCTCAATCAAGTCTTCTCCTCGTCCTTGCCCTCCAATGTTGATAAGGGACCAGTTCGGCGTAGAGCTGAAGCCTGGTGAGTGGCTGAAACTCTAAGGAGCAGCTCTATCTTTCCAGCTCAGGAGGTGTTTCCCTCTCTGTCCGGCGACCGCCGTCGCTGTGACTAGCTGGGACAAAAGCGGCAATCGGTGGTTCCGACCACCATTGTTTTACCCCTAGCTAAAACAATTCTCTATTGAATTCTATTGATTTGAGTTTTTAGGGTACACTGGTCTTTTAAAATTGCTTTCTACAGGTGCCTGGTTCAGCTCTTCTAAATCCCCATTTATCTCTAAGTCAAGCATGACTCCAACTGAGCTTAAGCAAAATCTCACAGACCTGACTTTAAGATTCTTTGATTATATAAGGTATAGTTGCTAAAAACTTGAAATCATATTAAAAAATAATTGTCTTTATACCACATATGCCACTAAATATTATGCAATATGCTGCTCACATCTTTAAAGAAAGAAGGCACCAAGATTCTTGTTCTGTCCAAGATGTCAGACAGCCAGAACAGCCATTAGAGACAAGAGAGCTGCAGGATACAAAATAACTCCAACTCCTTGTTTTTGAACACTAGCACTGCTGATTTTTCAGGTATCAGCTCCTTGCATACATGCAAACTTCAATCACATCCCATAATAACCTAACTAAGCCTGTTACAAGACACTGTTTATAACAGCCAGTAAGAGTAAGAAAGATTGACTTAATTCAGTATAATGGTCCGACAATGCCATTCAAGGGCTGCATCAAGATTATGTTTGCTAAAAAAAAAAAAAAAAAGAGGGGGACCATATAAGAATGCAAAACCACGAAAAAATGAAAAATAGACAGTAGCTATTATAAGGTTGCAAAACTAGACAAAAAACCTTGGCTGTTTCGAGCAGCTGTAGCTTTAGTCCATTAAAAATAGCCCTCATAAATACTGATAGTAATGTTACCATGGTTGCTGTGTAAGTTTTGCTGTGAAAATTTTGCTGTGCAAGTTTTGCTGTCACTAAAAATAGTTGCTGCCTCAGTAGTACAAATATAGCTGTGTGTCTGCGATAAACTGATTCAGCCTGCCCAACTGTGTCTGTTCCTGCATCATGATAGGACCAGAAATCAGTAAGCCCAAAAGGAAGAACTGGAAGCAATTAATACTTGGCTGATGAATGAAATAATGGACTATTCACAGAATCACAGAATCATTTAGATTGGAAAAGACCTCTAAGATTTGAAATCTTTAGAAATTTTGCAAAAGAAGAGTTTTGGGGATCAAAGAATAACTGGAACTATGCCAGAACACATAACTTCCTTAAACATGCTTTAAACAGCATGAAGATGGACCTCTGGCATTATAGCTTCCATCAGTGACAGGAGAACCCCAAACCTCATCTAAGATGTGATTCTTTCTTTCCTGCTGCCACTCCTCCCTGTTGTGAAAAATACAAAGGTATAATTTGCTTTTCGCATACTTTTGTTAAAAGTAGTTAGAAGCAGTTAAACAAATATTTTATTAAGTTAGATTAAAACCAGACAAACATAGCATTGTCATGTGTGTTAAGAATTTATGATGGGGAGTTGAGAGTGAGAGCTTTTAGATAAACATATATGGAGTTTGTCGCCGTTTAAAGAGGACAGTGGAAGTGAATTAAAATAAATTCAATATTAAATTGTTCGAAACTTGTTTGAGTATAAAGATAGAAAGAACTTTTATTAAAACAGAAAATAAAAATATATGCTAGGTATTAAGAACACCCTTATCAAAACAATCTAAGAACCAAAAAAACCGCCCAAAAATTAAATTGAGTATCCGACGTAAGAAAACACAAGTAGCCAGCACACAACAAAATAGTCCTTCTCGATGAAATACCACAAGCTTTTTGGCTTGAAGCAAAAGCCTGCCTGCAAGCAGGTGTGAAGGATATAGGAAAGGTTTCAGAGCTGCAATGACTCCTGGTGGCTAGAGGGGGTGTTGGAGGGAAGAGGGGATCAGTGAAAACAGAGACTTCCCGAGGGAAATGCTCCCAGGGAACAGAGAGACAAAATTAGAAATAGAGAGAGAGTGAGGCTGGATAGGCCTCAGGAGAGCAAACTGGAATTGGCTTCCTCCCCCTGGGATCTGGGGACCCACGGGAGCAGGACTGGGCTTGGGGACCCCGAGAAGCCTGGTGGAGATGGGAAGAGGGGCTAGCTCCCACCCCTGGGATTTTTGGGGACCCATGGGCATAGGACTGGGTTTTGGAACTCCTGTGACTCTGATGGGGATGGGAAAAGGGGCCCCAGAGCCCATGCTGTGAAGAGAGAGAGGAGAGAGGGAAAGGCAGGGTAGGTTTTTCTAGCCCAAACCAGGAATTTGCAATGAGGAAGGGATTCAAGTTGATGCCAGAGTTCCATGGTGTTAGAGGAACAGTCTCTTAGGCCCCAGTCTAGCCAGCATGTGGTCAAAGATGGTGTTGTTAAGGTCCTGGGGAGCGGCAAGTCCGTCCAGCAGCTCAGCACAGCTGAAGAGAGCATGGCATCTGGGCTTTGCCATTTTTTATACCCTTTGTCCTGGCCCAGAATTCTTCACATCCCACGCATGCGTGTATGTCCTTTTCCCCACACTTTTCCTGCCCCAGGAGGGCATAGCCTTGTGTCCCATTGGTCTATCTTCTCCCCTGCCTAGTTCCAGTTCTGAACCATGGGAAGCCTCCATGTTCTTCGCCATGTGCTCTGGTCCAAACATAGCGACTGCCCTCGCTCAACCCGGGCACCCCCCACCACCCCACCAACACAGCGGCAGTGGCCTGGGGGACCGCAAAGGGGGGTGGCGAGTGAGTTGCGGTGCACCATCATCGCACTGCACGCCACGGCAGGTGGAACAGAATGGCTCACCCCCCGTGAAGGACAGTGAGTGCAGGTGGCAGCTGGCAGAGGCATGGTGCCGCGGGTGCAGCAAGCAGCACCGAGCCCCACAGCACAGGGATCGCTGGGCACTGCCCAGCCTGGGGCGTCTGTGGAGCCACTCATGCCAGGGGCCGCAGTGAACCAGCGGCTCCACTCCCTGGTAGCGCTGGGTAGAGGGGCAGCTGACAAAAGCGGGAGAAGGGGTGCTGGACCCTGTTGTGCTGGAATTACCGTCACATCTGCCCCTGTGTCCAAAAGCCCACTGAAATTCCTGAGCTCCTCACCTCGGAGGAGTTGACACCTTATGTAAGGTCTATCTTCCCCCACAACCTCCGCCCAATACACCCCTGGCGAGGTTTCCCATTCTGGGATTTTTACCATTGTCTCATCCGGCACAGGGATGGCTTGAGCAATAGGCTGTCCTTTGGGGAGAAAATAAGGTGTGTGGACACAATGCGCTAACGCAATGAAATCATGTTGTTCAGGTGAAATGATGATGGGTACAACTTCGATTTCCTGCGGGGTGTGGTTTGTGTGTCCAGTGATGACATGCTTACATGTCCCTTCAGTGGCAAGGCACAAGCTGTCCTGTGGTGGTACACTAACAGCCAGAACCTGCCGACGGGAAGACAGAAAATGGTTAGCCTCTCAGGTTAAAAGCAAAACTGGTTTCTGTTTTTGCCATTTTGTCATGTCTGGTGGATTGTCATTCTTAGGTAAATGGTAACATTCGGTTTCCCCTCCTCCCCTTGCTCCCCCTTTTTTGTTGTTAAACCCTGCTTTATTTTTATCCCCACGCAGGGTGCACTCTTTCTCTAGTTTTTTATGTCACTATTTTTGCTGTTTTGATTATCATTTGATGGATTTGGTGGATTTTTATTAGGATGACGTGAGTTGAATGGGCATTGAGAGGCGAAATGTTCTGGCTTTTTGCAGTAGTAGCAAATGGTTGTTGTGGAGGGAGCTGCAGCGTTGACTGTCACTGTTCCCCTTCCTGTTCCACTTGGACGTGGGCGAACAGCCGACGACTGGAGAACCTCCCTTCTCGAGCAAGCTTTGATCATCAATGGCAGGGTGGAAGGTGACTCCAGCGGCAGGTTCATAATGATGTTGCGACACATATCATTCGCATTCGCCTGGGCTGCCGCTGCAAGCATCTGGTGCTGAACTGCCTTCCCTTCCACTTGCCTCTCAATGGCAACTTGCAATCTTTCCACAAAATCTATAAAAGATTCACTTGGGGATTGTTTGATATTAACATAATTTTCAACATGTTCTTTCATTGGTAAATGCAGAAAGGTCTTTTCTGCAACTACTTTAATTTGATTTAAAATAAACAGCGACATACTCTCAGCTTGTTTAGTTGGCAGCTCCCACTCTCCCTCCCCACATAAATGTTGCAATGTTATTGGGTGCCACTGGGAATCTGCAGCCCCTTGTGGAACTTTGTGAAGCTCAGGTACTGATTTTGTTAAATCTTTTCTCCACTCCTCTTCCCACAATAGGTATTCTATAGGATAGAGGAGACACAAAAATATATCCTTTATATCCGATGGAACCAATACATTAGAATTAAAAGTAGCTTTTAATAAACCTTTGAAATATTCCGATGTTCTACCGAATTTCTTTTGAGCCTTGCAAAGTTCCTTTTTGTTGGAATATGAAAAAGATTCCCATCTTGGATTGTTCCCTGATCTGTTATAAGCCACTGGGGCCAGGATAACAGCATCAGGTTCGTGGGAACAGGACGAGAGGGCATGGGAACCGGAAGAAAGAGCGTGGGAAGTATGGGAGGTGCAGTTGGTGGACCCGCCCCCCATGACGCAATTATGGGGCTGCCTCTGCCACCACCCCCCACCCTGGAATACATTGTAGAAGCGTGTTCCAGACGAGAAGTGCTCTCTACAGCAGCTGGTTGCCAGCGTCCATGGGGGACAGCAGGAGGGGCAGTGGCTGCCCACACGACAGTACAGCAAGCAGGAAGAGATCCAGCAGCAGTGACACAGACACCTGTGACAGCACCAGTTCCAGCAGCAAGCCAGCAAGGAACACCAAGGTCCCAATATAGGAAAAAGCAACCAGGGTGTTACATTTGTTCGCAGCAGGGTCATTGGGTAGCAAACTGTCCTAATAATCCTCACAGGAAAGGTACCAACCCTGTTTCTAATATGTAGCAAAAAAACTGAATGTAGAGAGCGCCCTGCCCATGCGTGATAATAAAAATGGGGTAGGGACAAAGAAAAGAGGGGGAGGGAGAAACAGCAAACAACCACTGATTTGTGACATTGATACTAGACATGACAACATTACTGATAGTGACTGTAAATTGAATGGGGGACAATGGCAAAAACAACAGCCATTCCTCCTAAGAACGGGGAAAGCTAAACATCTTTCTTCCTCTGATTGGCAGATGGTAGAAGACTTCTTAACACCAGAGGATTCATCTCACCTTGATGCTTGGGTAAACTGTAAGTTCCTGGTAACTGGGCACACTCAGCACACCCTACAAGACATTGAAATTGTGCCAATCCTTTTTGCACCTAAGGATGGCCATTTCATTGTCCTCCTGTGTTGTGTCCAGGTTCCCTATTTCCTCCCANTTCCCTATTTCCTCCCATCACACTTT
>WEIV01011942.1:0-15353 GCA_013390005.1 Calyptomena viridis
TGCCTTGGGAGCACAGACTGTGCTGCTAGCAGCAGACAGGAAGGGAAAGGGAGCAGGAGTGGGAGATGGATTCCACTTTGGGAATGAGGTGAAGCAGGATACAGCTGCCTTACCAAAGCATTTGGCTGCTACTGCACCTGGCTGACTGGGAAAAGAGGGAAAATGATCTGCTTTTCTGACAAAGGCATGATGTATTTGTCACCTTAGCTTTTTTCTCAGTACAGTGGTGATTTAGCAGATTTGGTGAAACTGCTAAAATAATCTCCTTTGGCATTCATTGCAGGGACCTCAGTAGAAATCGACTTCATCACATCCACAAGGAAGCTTTTATCTCTGTTGGAGCTCTTGTTAACCTGTAAGTAGGCTATTCTGTGCAATCATCTCCCCTCTCTATCATTAAAGTGCTGAGATAGTAAATATTTGTAGGTTTAAAACTGATCTGTGGCCATTGTTTGTTTAATATCTGTGAATCCAGAAGCCTCTTGCTAGCTGAACTTAGGCAGAGCACACTTCTTTAGAGTGTCTGCTGCACTGACAGGCATTTGCCAGACCACAGCCTTGTATGAGACTCAAAGCCCTTCCTACTTCAATGACATGTATGCTATCAGATCTTCAAACTTACTTTGTTGTAACACTGTCTTAATATTCACGTTCTAGAGACCTAAGTTTCAATGAACTCGCTTCAATTCCAACTGAAGGACTGAGTGGACTGAACCAGCTTAAACTAACAGGCAATTCTGAGTTGAAAGAAGCTTTGGCAGCCAAGAACTTTGCAAAACTCCGGTACGTTGGTAAATAACACCACAGAGTGCCCTGTTCATTTTCACAGTAACCAGCAATGTGACAATAAATGAAGCCAGTTCAGGTAGTACTTGTGACAAATGAACAGGCCCTTTGCTGAGTCCTGTAGTGCCTCAATTTTGGTATATACAGAAGGGCATCTGACTGTTCTGGTATAGAAGCCATTTGCAGAGTATTTTCTTAGTATCTTTTAGACTTTTCTTCCACCACTTTCCAGGCAGATATAATCTGATTTGGGAGTAGTGGTTTGGGTGGATTTCCATTTGTTACTGAACTGAGCACATCTGTCTTTCACTGTGGAAAATGGGAGCAGATGCACAGGTGTCTCATTCCATAATTACCATGCTTTATATATAAACTATTTATTCTTGGAGGCAAATTATAAGTGTAGTATAAGTCACTCAAACAGAAACCTGTAACTGATTTCTGTGGGAGATGGATCAGACAGTGATGAACTACTTTCCATTTTCAAAGATCTTTCTGCATATTAAGAAGCAGCAGTTAAAAATTGTTTCTCGCACTGTCTGATGGAAAAAGTGGAGATGAAGCTTCTGTTAATTTCTCTAAGGCCAGCAAAGGAATCCATGTCACTTTTAGAATCAGTAAATCAGAATCAGTAAATTAAATTCAGCAGTATTGTGCAAACAGCAGATTTTTTAGGTTTTTATCTATAGTGTTTGAGAATTCATGCTTTCTAGGATTCTCTAGAGTGATGTTCCTCCTAAATGTTTGCAGGAAGAGAATTCAGCAACAAGACTTCATGTAGTTGATATTGTAGTCTTAAGTCAGAAAAATTAGGTTCTGATCTGCTATTACTATTGCTTCATTGTTCATATGAATTTTTTAAAACTCTGTCTGCAGGTATACTTCTTCTCTGCCAGAATAATAGTATGTATCATTTCTGCCAAACATATAAAAAAAAATTAATCTTATTTTGGTACCACAAAATGAAGAGTGAGAAGGAAAAACGTAACTTAAAAGCTTGTAGTCATCTGGGAATTAACTTCTTACAAAACAGTTACTCTTTAATTAGCTTGCCAAATTAGTTTTCTGTTTAATTTGTACAGCGACACCACAAATACTGATCAGAATTTGGTTTGAATATGGAGTAGAATGAATAGTAGAGAGCTAATTGTAACATTCTCTTTGTGCTTCTCAGAGCAGACAAGGCTTGTATACATCACCTGTCCTTCATCTTAATGCAAGTGTTGTCAGAAATGCTTATGCCTCATCCAAATTGAAATAGTTTTTCATTAGCAACTGTGCCAAAAAGAAGCTTTAGGTGTGCTACTTAAATATTTTTAATAGATGGAAAACTTAACTTTGGTTACAATGGTTAACAGTCTTGGTTTTTCTGCCTATATTTCAGGTCGCTCTCTGTACCATATGCTTACCAATGCTGTGCATTTTGGGCTTGTGATTCTTATTTAAACTCTAATGCTGAAGATTCCAGTCACCAAGGTCAAGGTGCCTCGATGGATCATGAGAAGGGTAAATGTTTCATTGTACTTCACCAACAGTATTGTTTTGTGTCAGATTTGTGTAACAGCATATGTTGCCTTTAAATAAGGCAATATGAAAAATGTAAATCTTCATAGGTCTACAAAAGCAGTCTCTGAAAATGTTTAGCAATTGCTTACGAATCATCAGTGCTGTGTTCTTTCTAAACACATGAAGGGTATTTCTTGGACACTGTAAGACTCACCTGTTTGAAAAAAAAATCAATTTAAAAAAAAAAATTCAAACTGCGGTATTGCTTCTGTCACAGTTTTATTGTTCTCAGGATTTCAACCTTCCTATTCAGGGCTTGCCCTTCCACTATCTGTTTCAGGGTCCACACATCTTTCCCTGGTGATCAAAGATGTTGCTTTGTTATAAAGCATTGTCAGTACCTGGGACAGGCAGTAGTATCTCAAACTGCTGCAGTGGTTTCTGCACCAAGCATTTGACCTTATGTAGCGAACCAGAACAACTCCACTTGTTAAAGGCTTCAGTGTTGGTGAACTGTTAGGTCTTTGACACTTCAAAGGACTATTTCCATCTTAGGCAGCTTCACTGCATTTCACTTTTATTTTCTTTCTACAGCTAACACGTTTTTCACTTTTACAGCTGATGTTCTGAGAAATGAGGAAAATGAGGAATTGGGACAGGCTATTATTCACTGTACACCAGCAACAGGTAAATCTTATAATGTGCTTTAGCCATGCTGTGAACTTCAGACATGGTGTTATGTGAAGAGCTGGCTGCAGAATTACATGTTTCATTCCTGGTAATCAGTCTGTACACAGAAGATTAAATTATACAATGCTTTGGGTGAAACATCACTTTGTCAGTGTTGTTTTGGATGGGCAATCACAAAGATTTGACAAAGATTTGACGCAGCACTTTATTGGAGAAATATGCTAGGAAAAACAGAAGTTTCTTTCCATAAGCAAAACAATCAAGACTGTAGTATTTATCTTTGGAGTCAGTGTTTAAATACACTGCCCCCAGTTCTCCCTTATTTTTGCCAAGGAGATGTCTGTGGAGCAGACCGTGTGAATGCTCATCTGCTTCAGTGAGAGTTCAGCCCGTGCTTTAAAAGCTTAACTCAAACTGCTGTCATGGGTGGTTTTAGTGAAGTTTGATGTCTTTGCAGGAGAGAGGGTGAGGAACACTCGTGTGATCTGTTCCCCAGCCCTGCTATAGCTGCAATAGCTGAGGGCAGGAGGCTGTTACAAGTAGTTGGAAGAGGCAGTAGCATCTTAAACTGCTGCAGACACTTGTGCAATAAATAGTCTTAATTGGCATACCAGAACTACTTCAATTCAGGCTTGAATAGTCCAGGAGTGTTGAAAATCTTTGATTTTGCAATGAGTGTTTCCATTCTAGGGAGGTTTGTTTCTGCCCCTCTGCTTTTCTTCCTGGAACTGCAATCTCCGTACACGGTTCCACTCAGCTCCTAGAGCACTTACTGTGGTGCTTCCTACTTCCTTGCCTTTACCACAGCTTCTCCAGAGGATTCCTTCCATACATCTTACACCCTCCCATTTGCATAAACAGGAACACTTATATGAGGGAAACAGTATGCTTTCAGTGGAGTTACTTCTGGATAAGCAGGAGTTATCCAAGCCTTATTTCATTTTCTTCTCCTAACTAGTATTTTACAGTATGAAAATCTGTTTAATCTTTAATATCCAGAATATCACAAGCATTTCTTCATCACAGCCAAAAGAGCTGTGGTCAGAAAGTCAAATATATTAATAATGTAATTGTACATAATTTGAGAGTTAATTTGTTGATGTTGCTTATTTGCTTTTGATCTCCTGTTCACAGAATGAGAATTCAGATGGTGTGTTACATGGGTTAAATCTTTAAAGTTTTCAGCTCTTTCTTTTTGCCTATGCCAGAAATGCTGTAGTAGATCTAAAAGGAATGAAGAGCTTGTTTTACAAGTTCACAATTTGCCTTGTTTTTCACCAGTCCCTCCCATACTAACAAGTTTCTGTGCTGTGCTGTCATCTGGTCATAAGTAAGATACCCCACCCACCATGTAAGTTCTGAATCACTGCTCAACTCGTAGATCCACCTTCCCCTTTGCCTAATGGCAGGAATGGATTGCTGAACAGTGTTCATGTAGCTCGAGTTCACTGAAAGATACAAACCTCATCCTTCCAAGCATGAATTTTCCCCCTCCTTCCACCATTGGCCAGGAAATACCTGTGAGAGAGGAGGGTAACTTTTAACCCTAAGTATAGGTAGACTTTGGGAGAACAACATGAAAGGGTGGTGAGTTTTGTTTGTAGAGCTACTAGAAAAATTGATTTTTGGAAGCACAGAAATGACATTTTTAAATTTCTTAAGTAGGAAGTTTTTATTTTTAAGTAGATCAGCTTAGCAGGTATTGTTGTCATGTGAATGTAATGTAAAATTAATTATTCTGGCATGGATGTCTTACTTGGGAATACCTACTAAAAAGGGATTTTACTGGTCTGTTAATCCACTCAGCACCATTATTTCTTGCCCATAGATGAAGCTTGCTCATTTAAACAAACAAAAAGGCTCTTTTGACTTGTCAGCTCATTAATTTGTGGAGGTTGCTTTAGGCCTTGGGAGATTTTTTGCGCTGACATTTAATTGTTCTGTGCAGTTCTGTTCCTATCCACATTAGGGATGGGTTGTCCTTAACTTTCCCCTGCCAAAAGGGAAGATATGTGCTGTGCAGAGCCAGGGTCTCAGGCTGAGTCTGGCTCAGAAGCTCCAGCCTTTGCACTGTTCGGCACTTTCCTTCAGCTCCCCAACTGCAGGGAGGGATCCTGAGCTATTGTGCTTTGGACAATTAGCAGTGCCTAATAGGGATATAGGAGAGGTTAAACTCTTCTAATTGTCACTTAAAATCAGTAGGATTTCCCTATGGAATAAATAGCAATTAGAAGGATTAGAAGGGTAAGCAACAGCGGTGACCTTTCTTCCTTGTCTTGCCTCCTAATATTTTGCTTGTTGGGCTTTTTTATTCTTTAACCTTTTACCTTTTATTAACCTTTAACCTTTTATTCTTTAACCTTTAACCATGACACTTTTATAAGTGGCAAAAGAAGAAAAATAATTTTTTCATACAATTTTCCAAGCTCACAGTACATTTTAGTGACAAGGATGGGGAACAGGGCTTGTGGTTCCCCATTAAAACTGATTAAATCAAATTTGTCAGCTGTTTTACAGATGTTTCCTTGTGATCAAAAGTTATTCCAGAAGGCATGTTTGTGAATCATTTTTTGAGAGAACATGTTCCTTCTAAAAAATTCCTTCCCCTTACAAGTGGGTTGTGAACATTTGCTTTTACGTTTTTTGCCAGCCATTTTTTATGAAGTATGAAATCTAAATAAAATCAAGTATTTAGGTGGCATCAATAAAAGCTATTTTGAGAAGCTAAAAGGTAATTAAGTTTGTTTAGCTAGCTTGTTTATACAAAGTGTTCTCAAGTGACCATTAACTGTAGTAATTATTATTTCAGGCATAATTAATTAGTAAATAACTTCAGCAGAATAGTTTACTTTCAACTGACCTATTTAGCAGTACAGCTGTGTACACTATTCATGAATTAATGAGTACTCTTGTAATACCTTTTCAAAATCTTTCTTATTAAGGCAGAATTCTTCTTAAATTGGTTCTCCTTCTATTTTTGTTTTCTTCTAGGTGCTTTTAAACCTTGTGAATATTTATTGGGCAGCTGGATGATTCGACTTACAGTCTGGTTTATTTTTTTGGTTGCTTTGTTCTTCAACTTGCTTGTCATGTTAACAATATTTGCATCCTGTACTACGTTACCATCTTCCAAATTGTTTATAAGCCTGATTTCTGTCTCTAACTTATTTATGGGAGTCTATACTGGTATTTTAACTTTCTTGGATGCTGTCTCTTGGGGAAGATTTGCTGAATTTGGCATATGGTGGGAGACTGGCAGTGGTTGCAAAGTTGCCGGGTTTCTTGCAGTCTTCTCGTCAGAAAGTGCCATTCTTTTCCTGATGTTGGCAGCTGTTGAACGGAGCTTCTCTGCAAAGGAATTCATTAAAAAGGGGAAAAGCAATCGCCAAAAACAATTTCAAATTGCAGCAATTTTTGCTTTCCTGTTTGCTGTGATAGCGGGATGCTTACCACTATTTTATAAAGCAGAGTACTCGGCATCACCTCTTTGCTTGCCCTTCCCCACTGGAGAAACACCTTTGTTAGGTTTCACAGTAACTTTAGTGCTCCTGAATTCATTAGCATTTTTGCTAATGGCTGTTATCTACACTAAACTGTATTGCAACTTGGAAAAAGAGGATCTCTCCGAAAACTCCCAGTCCAGCACAATTAAGCATGTTGCTTGGCTAATCTTCACGAACTGCATCTTCTTCTGCCCTGTTGCGTTTTTCTCATTTGCACCGTTGATCACTGCAATTTCTATCAGCCCCGAAATCATGAAGTCCGTTACTTTGATATTTTTCCCGTTGCCTGCCTGCCTGAATCCAGTCCTGTACGTATTCTTCAACCCAAAGTTCAAAGAAGACTGGAAGTTGCTCAGGCGCCACCTGACCAGGAAGAAGGGAGCAGTAGCAGTTGCAGTCAATGCTCGAGGGGGCTGCGCGACGCAGGATTTTTACTACGACTGCGGCGTTTACACCCACTTGCAGGGTAACATCGCCGTGTGCGAATGCTGCGAATCGCTCCTTTTATCCAAGCCCATTCCCTGTAAACACTTAATCAAATCTCACAGCTGCCCCGCGCTGGCAGTGGTGCCTTGCCAGAGGCCGGATGGCTACTGGTCGGACTGTGGCACCCAGTCAGCCCACTCTGACTACGCAGACGAGGACGACTCCTTTGTGTCGGACAGCTCAGACCAAGTGCAGGCCTGTGGCCGTGCGTGTTTCTACCAAAGCAGAGGGTTCCCTTTGGTTCGTTACGCCTACAACATACCAAGAATTAAAGACTGAAAAGGCTTTCTGCCATCAGCTGTTCCAAGAAAGAGGTATAATGCTTTGCAGACTGTTGCCTGTTTTGACCTTTCAAGCAGGAAGCACTTTTTGTAATCGTTGTTTAGTGTCATTTGTAAAGAAGGGAAACAGGCAGTTATTTCTTGAGCCATGCATTTAAAAAAAAAAATTAAACAAATAAATCAATTGCCCTGACTGTAAATAACTGGTAAACCAAATTTGTTACCCAATATTTTTACTCTTTCCACACAATAGTGGCTTCTTTTATACAGTTTTTACGTGCTAATGGTGTGTTTCCACATTGTACTCCAGTTGTACTTTGCTTCTGCTGTTGGCAAGGTAAGTTCTGCTGATTTTTTTTTCCCCCTCCCTGCCAAAGCACAATAGAAAGGACAGCTGTTTAATATTATAGAAATTATTTTTAGATGTAACTTTTCTATAATTAAGCAAAAAAATCCTTGCTACCTTTGTATAGTGTATTCAGCATTGAATCTCAGGATGAATTTTATTGCAGGGCCAAAAAAGGGATTAATTCTCCCATACGTAACTGTGACAGCAATATAGGAATACTGTGTTTGTTTTGTATTTTAAGCCAATGTTCAATTAAAAAAAAAGGGGTTGTTGCAGTAAAGCACTTGTAATCCATAATATTCTACAGACTAGCCGAGTAAGAATAGTAACAGCTGTCAGGAATAATAGGGTTGAACACCCTTTTTCCAGTGATGATGCATTATTTCAGGTGAACCACAACAAAGTTTCTTCAGTATTATGCAATCAAGTCATACCATTGGAAGGAATGTTGATGTATCAGAGGGTGTTAGCAGTGCTGTCAGTGTACATAGCTCATGTCTTTGCAGAAGGACTGGCTAATACTCTGCAGCCTGTTGAAATGTTACAGCACTCCAATAATACCTATGGATAGACTGAGCAAATGGAGAAAAAATGCAAACCAGTTTGGCAATGAAGAAAGTTATTTTACTGAGAGTGAAATACACTGTGCAAAGTCACTGATTTTCACATAAATCAGTGCAATCTTTTTAAACGGTTAAATTCCTGAGACCCAAATGATTTAAGTACAATCAGTGATCCATTTTTCTATAGTTTGAAATCTGATCGATATAAAGTTATGAATGCATGATTAAGTATTTATGTATGTTTCTTGAACAATATGCTAAATCAAGAGCAAATCCGCTGCCGTCCCAGTCACTCTGGAGACATTCTCTTTAAGAATTAAAGCTAGATTGCTGTTTTGAGAATTAAACTGTATATACTGTTCATACAATGAAGTTTTATGTTTGTATTGTAAGTTATTTGATAGAACCCATGATGGAAAAATGTGGCTTCAGTTCATTTTGTTAATTAAAGCTACCTCCTAAACAATAGTGGCTGCCAGTAGCAGAATGTTTAAAATGTGGTTTATATACTTTTTGCATTGTAAATACATGTGGTTGTATATTGTCACTGTAATAAAAACAAAATCCTTGTATATCAAAATCATGTAGTTTGTACAAAGTATGGGAGGATTATTTACTATACGCTGTTAATTTTGTAAGCCAAAATATTCACGTGTAAGAAGGGAAGAAAACAGACCCAGAGTTGTTAATTCTTATATTTACACTCATGAATATTACATCTGCAATTAGCATGGAATGTTACACTGAAAGCTAATAAAGGGTACATGAATATTGATTGTTATTTATCTCTCTTTTTCAAAAGTTAAGGCTGAAAATTGTGCACATGTAGAATTATTGAGCATAAATAATGTGCCATCTGCTCTCAGCTGCATGTGGTGAGAGTTTCAGGAAAGAATTGGCAGAAAAATATGAAAGTTGCCAATTTACAAGTGGATTTATGATCCCGGACTAATGCTGACTCATGGCATGCAAAAGGTTAAAACTTTTGGGAAGTGTTTGCTCCCTTACAAAGCAATCTCTTGATTAAAGATGTTATGTATTATGTTTGAGTTAAAATGTTTTGAGTATGGCTTGGATAATTATACAGATTATAATTTTCATATCGAGACTTTTTTTATGTTGAAAGTTGACGGGGGTTTTTTAAGCCATCATTTTGTAAGAATCCCAGCCTGTCCCACATGCCCTCTATTAGCCAACCTGTCAAAGGTAACAAGAATGCTTCTTAAAAAGGACTATAAATGTCAGCTGCCACTTATAATCAGTAGAGAAGGAAATCCAACCATCAAGCTTCCAGAAAGCCAGTTGTATTTTCAAAAAATGTTCTTGAATATGGATTAATTTCTTCTGTGTCTCACAAATGATTCTTCACTGAAATGTTATTAAAAAGGTCAGATGTGATCCATTTGAAGTTCCAGTAACTCTTTGTACATCAGTATGTTTTTGGAGTTCAGTTATGCTAGTGGTTAATTCCTACTGCAGTCAGCCTGGCATCTTCCAGCACACACAGGTTCTGTCTGCTGCTGGTAGAGGTGAAGGAATTCGGGCAGCAGCTGCTCCAACCACTCTGTCAAGAAGCAGTGCTGCAAAACTTGCCTCTCAACGTGACCGTGTGCTTGAACACCCATGGATGATCACATAAGGAGAACCCAGACAAACCCTGCTGCCAGGTACTTAGTGCCACCTTTGTTGTGTCTTTGCTGGTCAAGCTGATCTCTGGCCAAGGCACAGTGTAATGTTCAGATGTTCACATCTGCTGAGAACTCACTCCCACTCCAGAAATGTCAAATACATGGGGATAACTTGCCTTAAAAGCTGTGTTGTGTTAACGATGTGTGGGATTTTTGTTACCTATGTACCAGTGGCTTTCTGAGCTGTCACCTCTTCAGCTAAGCAAAGCTTCCTAATTTCAGTATGGAGACTCACAATTGAAACCTCACATGTTACACACTTATGAATGTCTGCAGAAAATAAATCTTCCAGTTTTCTAGAGACTAAAGTTAACCAAAACTGTTCTTACAGTGGCAGTGTCACATAGCTTGCTTCTAGACCTCTTTAAACAACTGTCATACTGAGCTCCAGTGCTGGATTTAGAATTCAAAAAGGATTTGCTGTTGACTTTAAATTAAAAACTTGGGGCGAGGAGAGCATTTTTTTATTGTTGTTTTTCTCATCTGCTGTTGTGAGGAAGCAGCATTTTTCAGGGAGACAGTCACAAATAAAATTCCCAAAGGTATTCCTTTAAGAATAATTAAGAATAATTTCTTACAGACAGATAGTAGCCTGCTCTGTGGCAGTGTGCTAGGGAGAGCTCTTCATTTGAAATTAAGCATTTTCATTCTTGTACAAAAATAATTCATCTGCTTTGCAACTTTTTGGTCTAGATGCCTTTTGCCTCTCTTCATTTCTTTCCAGTGGAATTTCCTGTGTTTATTCATAACTTTAGTCAGAAATTTTAAACTTACACAAAGGTACCTCAGTAACTCTTTTCACTTCATTATTTTTAAGCCTTCAGTTTTAATTTACAGGCTAATATTTTTAATTAAAAGCACAAGGCAGAGGTTTTTTTCATAAGTACTCTTAATTTTTAATTACATAAATGTTTTTGATCTTTTACAGCTAGCATGACTATTTTTTAGCAAGAGATTTTTTTGTACTGCAGAGTTTGAGTGATTTAGCACTAGATTTCAGTTGAAGATGATTCAATAAAGAAATGAAATCTGAAATGAGATAAGTAGATGTTTTCTGTACTGTTGTGTACTCTAAGAATTTGGAGGCTGAATGGACTTGGCATAGTTGCATTCATAGCAGTACAGTAATATAAAGTATCATTGTTTAGGTTTTACCTAAGAAATACTGTTTAGTGGTCACTGTGGTGTTTGCTATAGGGAAATTATTTTGATTTGAGGGTAACAAAATATGAAGTATCTCACTGGTTTCCAGTAACGAAAGCCTAACCTGTGTCTTGAAAAGGTCAGTCCAAAAATCAGCAAGTAAATCTTTTACTGATGCTTTAAAAGAGAGAAAGACTTTATGCAGAAGCATAAACTAGCTAAAGAACGAAGGCTGTTCAAAAGCAGGAGGGCTGTCATCTCTAGCTCACATAAATCAGCTGGGTTGAGTGGGAATCCTGCTAGTGATTCAAAAAGATGTGATTTTAAAATAAATGTGTTTCCTAGAGTTTTCACACATTTCCCCAAACAAGAGAGATTCTCATCCTTGAAAGAGGTGGCTCCATGTCTGCAGTCAGCAGAATCTGGGCTGGGATGGGTAGTGTGTAAGTATACGGCAATAAACCCTACTGTGAAGGAAAGTGAAGCAATCCAAGACCTCTCAAGTTTCACAGCCTCTAATCAAGCAGAACTACACATTCAGGCACGAAAATAGCCAGTAGACAAGTATAGGCAGTGCTTGTTCAGCTCTGACGTGGAGTGTGAGTCAAGTAGCTTTCTCCCTCACTCCCATGCCTGCCACACTATTCTTCCTCAACCTGGAAAATCCGAAGACTTGGGAAAACTTAAATTCGTCTCTATTTGGTTCAAATTTTCTACTCTTTTTAAGATCGCAAGTAAAATCAAGATCTATAGTATTTTCTTCAAGCCTAAGGCACGTTGTCTAAGCCTCTGCTTCTGCCTAAATTTAGTAATTTTTTCCCATATGATTATTTTTATGCTCTGTGTTCCTGAATACAAGTGTAGAACTAGATGTTACGTCTGATCCGATTCTTTTCATTAAATCTGGCTAGTATTCAAGTTGAACTGAGAAGTCTCCTTCTGCTGGCTCTTGTGTTTTCAGAGATTGGGCTAATCAGATTAGTTTACTTTCCAAATTGAACTATTTCATAAAGAAGAGTTGGCAAATCAAGGTACTTAGTGATTCAGATTTGTGCCTAGAATTTAATTAATATCTGTGTCTGTTACCTGTAAAATTACTTTCTTCATATTTCTGTGTAAAATGTTTTTTCAAATACCGTGGATAGCAACTGGGGAGTATTTGTGAGAAATTTGTTAGGAGCATTTGGATGTTCAGACACTGTTCAGACACTGATTGGCGTGACCAAACAGACAGAAGGTATAGGTTTGGGAATACATTGTCCTGTGTTTACTCTGAATTTTACTCCCTGTAGCCAGAGAGAGAGCTCTAAGTGCTTATTCCATAGTCTGTGACAGTGTTGGTTCAGTTACCACTGCAAGACTGAATGCAGTTTTTGTAGTTTCTTTAGTGAGAAATTAGGATCATTTTTTACACTGGTATCAATTGTAGGGGTGTATACATATATTTATTCATTTCACTCAGTTGTTTGTGGTAACTTCTGTTCATTGTGGCAGATTGATTTTACCTGTAGGCTTTAGCAGTGCTGGCGCTTAATTCTTGCCAGGGCAGGTGCTTTCTGGCTCTCAATTCACAGAATTAAGGTTTTGCCTTGAAACATGTCCTTGTAACATGTCATTTGGCTGCTTGTGAGTCCTGCTATGTCCATAGAAGTGTGGCTGAACCTGCAGGATTGTTGTTTCAATCCTTGGTATGTTATAAAATTACGTTGTTTGGGCTCTTACCTGTGTTAACTAGGTCACAGTGTCTGCGGAGCTGGCTTGACAAGTTGGGCAGAATGGTAAGAGGAATAATAACTATTATTTTATACTTTCACATCTCTTCAGAGTCAGATGCTTTTGTCATTCTGGTATAAATGCTTTCATTCCCCCAAAGCTGAACTGGCTTTTGCCACCTTCTCTATGGGCAGTGTTGGTGCATAAACTTTGGTAGCTTGTCACAATGCTAAGGTTTGTTGATATAAGGTATTTGCCCAATATCTGCTCCTATATCCCAAGGACTTCTCTTATTCTGTATAATAGTATAGGGAGGGAAGAGACAGACTCAAATGTTTGTGTCTTTGGCAGGAGTGCTGCTGCCTTGCCTTGAGACATCCGTTTCATAGTTTCAGGCCATCCTAGATGATGTGATGAGGGCCTCCATCAGAAGCAAGAGATGCCCAGTGCTGTTACTAGTCTTCATTATAAGATGGGCTTTAAGGTCAAGGGAGGTTTTAAAGCCTTCCTAAGATGTTTTGAAACTACCTTGGTTTGCAAGCTGTTGAAATACTTAGTTTTCCTGCTTGCTATGACATGGAGCTTTCCTCACAGTGCTTGTGTAGCCATGAGTAAACAACTTTTATACTACTTTTATTTCTTAGCTGCATGCAAAAGTTCTTGTAAAACCATAGGTGGTTTGTGCTTAACAAAGCTGAGGCACTGGATTGTGTAACTTGTATCCTAAGAATTCAGTCCGATTTGAAATTTCCTTCTTGCAATGTTAATTGGCATGAAACCTAAGTTCTAGTGATACTGTGTTGCCTCAATACATCATCAGCTAAAATTATCAGCTTAAATTATTTTAACAGGTGTAATTAATTTGTTAGACACTGTGGCTAGTCATACTTGCTTATTTATTTGATGATAATCAGGCTCAACAATCTATCGCAAGTGGCTGGAGTTATTTTAGCATCGTCAGCATCAATTTGCTGCAAAGTGATGTAGTAAATATTCTGGAGATGCTTAAGCCAGAGATGCACTCAGGCCTTTGTTGTGTTTGTCACCTCAGCGATGGGATAACGTTTGTTTTTTTCTGACAGGAACCATAATATTCCCCAACCTGCTAAAACTGCAGTTCCCACAAGATGGTAAGACAAATGAAGATCCATCACTGAAAGGAGAATATATCTGTGACACCTCACCTCTGCTTCTCCCTTCCAGTTGGTGGCTGTGCATTCCTGGCACTTGCCTGATTTTGGCCTCAGCAGATGTCAGACAAATCTCTGAGCTTTAACTTGCTCAGACCAAAGGATTTGCCTGGTCAGAGAATTTTCTGGTACATTAGTAAGGTTTTCTGGGTCAGTGAAGGGTCTGGTGAGCAAGAGGAAGGGAGAAGTATGTGCTTCTGAGAGACAGGAGAGATGCAGCCAGTTTGGCAGAGAAATTAAGGACTTGGGTGCCTGTGAGTATGCAGCCCAAGCACCAAACAGCCCAGTTCAAAATTTCCAAATCTAATCATTTGGGCATTTTTTAAGCCAGTTAATCACGGCATTGAAATGTTTTCCACTTCATGGTACTCATTTTTTGTGGTGTCTAGGCACACATTGTTTGTATAGGTTTGATTTTTTTGTATCATCGACCCACTGAAATTCAATTTTTATGACAAGTCAGTTGCCTCAAATGCCATAATTGACTTTCCTGCTTTAGACAAAGCATTTTAATACTGTTTCTTATTTTCCAACTTGCCTATCCAAGTAAAATGTATATTTCTCGTTAAACTCACCTTCCTGGAGAATCTTATCAAGAACAATTATTAGAGCAACCAGATTTACAATCACTTCTGAACTTGTGTATCTCATGTAATGCTTCTGCTTACTCAGACACATCAAAATGACTCACTAAAATTTTATAAAAATTTGCTAGTCAGCAGTTATCTCTCTGGTTGATGAAATTTGAAAGCAATGAAAAGCTTTGGTGACACATATTTGTTGCTGATCTTGCTTAAGATTTGGCTGAAAAGGGGAGGTCAAGGTGGATGGACCAGCATCAGCAATGAAGAGGGACTGTGTTCCTGGAATTTGAACCACACTGGGATATTGACAAAGTATCTAGTAGCAAACAAGAATATATATACACACATTTATATGTATGTAATCTGATCTATTTATAACAAATAGTGGTAGACTCATTGAGGAATTAACCGATAGGAGAGAAGAGAGAGAACACCATTTGCCTAGCAGAGGTGTGTGAATTTTAAATTGGAAACAAGATAATTGTGGGGAATGAAACGGGATTTTGCAATTTAATACAAGCATGGATTACAAACTTTGACTTGGCTGTTAGCACACGCTAAACTACCTCCTCCTGATGCATTGGGATTGTCACCTGCAGATAAGGTTGCTGGTTCCGGTGCATGTGCAAAAACATTATTAAGTAAGAAAGAACAACTATGAGGAGTTCCTATAGATTGGTGTACGTGTGTCAGCGATAGCCCTGGAGATGCCCTGGAGGTTTCAGGTCGGCTGCCTCCACAGGCCGGCCCTGATCAGATAGGGCAGATAGGGCAGCGAAGGGGCTGCAGAGTCCTGTGAGGAGCAGCTGAGGGAGCGGGGGGTGTTTGGCCCGGAGGAGGCTCAGGGGGGACCTTGTCACTCTCTACAAGT
>WEIV01011942.1:15528-29874 GCA_013390005.1 Calyptomena viridis
GGCGGCCTCTCGGAGCCCGCCGAGCCATAGGTAACTCCCGCGGTGACCGGGCTCCAGCGGGGCGCTCAGCTGCCCCTGTGTGACCAGCCGGGCCCCTGCGCTCGCCTCCCTCCGCTGGGGACGCTGGGGGCGGAAGATTATTTTACATAAAGTTGTTGGCGTAGATAAGCACTTAAAGCCCTTCGTTGTGTGGGGTTCTTTAGGGTTTTTTTTGGTGTCTTGGAAAATCTTCTCAGTGGGCATCCGAGTAATTTATAGGTTTGTAAAGGGTCTATAAGCAGTTGGCCTGAGCCTTGGGGTCTTGGTTAGATAAAACGCTACAGCCTTTCATGTCATGCTTTTAAAAGCTCTTGGAGACTGAAGGGCTCTTTTGCTTGGGGTGTATATCTGCATCCAGAGTCAGTGTTGGGTGTATGCATTGCACAGTTCTTGTTTTTGTGGCTTAATTTTATTCCCTTTTAATTATGTGCAAACTTAACATGTCTTCTTTTTACTTGGGATCTCACCGGCTTGACAGAAGAATAGATAATTCTTATTGCTCCCTTTTAAACAGAAGGGGGAAGAGCAGGGAGTGCCTGTGTTATTCTGGAATACAGCCTTAGCGATGGCACCTTCACAGACCTGTGTGAATGTAACTAGCGAGGCTGAACGGAGCTAAAAGTGCCGGTGGGGTAAGGGAAGAACAGCTGAGCTTCACGGGGATTCAGGGTTCCAGTGTGGTTCTCAAACCTCCATGGAGGGCAGTGCAGGAGTATGAACCACAATGAACTTCACCTACAAGCCTTTTTTAGAAAAGGTGCTAAAAATCCAGGAAAAGTGTGTTCAAGTGGTCAGAAGCTTCAGAGTGAAAAGCATGTTAGCCAGTTCGTGGTCCCTTCTCTTTCAGGTTTGCTATTACTTCTCCCCAAGCATTTTGTTCGTGTACCTTGAAGTTCAGTAATACTTTGTTCAAGCTACAACATGTCTTTACAGCTTGAGATCCTGTTTGAAACAGCTTTTTTGGGCCTGTACTGCAGTGTTTCTGGCAGCAGTAAGATACAACTGAAGGTAACTTCTTTTAGGGGCCTGAGTTGGCAGCCTCTTTAAACTGTGGGCATGATATGTACTTCACTCATGCAGACACTGCCTCTGAGTAGCACTGCTGCTGTGTTGTACTGAGTGCTTACCAAGTGTTCATAAAGCAGATTCCATGTACAGGTGTCAAGATACCAGAAGTACGATAATAAAAACCACTTCTTCCACAGCCACTGTGCTCCCCATGTATGCACGTGCTCTGAGCCTCGTTGTTGTTGTTGTCCTCTTAAAACTACACAAAAATTAGCTGGAGGCAGACATTCCATGTGGAAAATGCAGTATTTGCAAAAGAGAACAGATGAAAACAAAGCCTTGTGAAATGTTAGGCATTTTCATACTTCTGCTATGGAGCAGTGTTTGATGGTGTGACCTCAGTGAATATACAGCAAATGATAATTACAGTGTTTTATATTAATCAGACTTCACTTCTAATGCCAAATATGTTTAATTTGATTTAAGGTACTTAGAAATAAATGTGCACTTGAGAATGGGATATTTTAAGAAGTCTATTGTTTTAAATATTTTGAGGAAGTTCATAGCTGTGAACATGGTAGCATTTCGGAAAACAGTCCCATGAAATTTAAGGTCTGTGTGCCAGGTAGAGTGTGACCAGGGGTGCACATCGAGAAGGACTGAGTTCCAGTCTGTGTTCTGGTGCAATTTGAGACCTTTAGACACAGTACTGGGGAGTGTTTCTCCTAATTTCATATTGAGATCTTCATATTGAAGCTTCTGCAGAGGAAATTGTGCTCATTTTTTGTTATTTCTTATTTGTCTACAAGAAGTTTTTAATCTATTACTGCAAATCATTTTTTTGAGAAGTTGCAGCTTGACCTTTGTAATTACTGATACAAGAAAAATTATATTTGTGTTTTCTTAATTTATTCTTTTTCATAGTGCTTTTTCTGAGGCTGGTTTAATATGTTATCCTTGTTCCAGTACTAGGTGCCATAATGCAAATCATGCAAAACAAAGTGCACTGAGGAAGTATCCCTGCCCAAAATGTCAAGTCTGTACAAAGTTATGGGGTGTTTTCCTGTATTTGAGTGCATAGTCCNGCTCCCCGCTCTCCCCCACGTCCTGCTCCAGCTCCCCCAGCGGCGAGGAGGGGGAGGAGGAGCGGGGGGGGGGCCCNNGGCGGCCTCTCGGAGCCCGCCGAGCCATAGGTAACTCCCGCGGTGACCGGGCTCCAGCGGGGCGCTCAGCTGCCCCTGTGTGACCAGCCGGGCCCCTGCGCTCGCCTCCCTCCGCTGGGGACGCTGGGGACGGAAGATTATTTTACATAAAGTTGTTGGCGTAGATAAGCGCTTAAAGCCCTTCGTTGTGTGGGGTTCTTTAGGGTTTTTTTGGTGTCTTGGAAAATCTTCTCAGTGGGCATCCGAGTAATTTATAGGTTTGTAAAGGGTCTATAAGCAGTTGGCCTGAGCCTTGGGGTCTTGGTCAGATAAAACGCTACAGCCTTTCATGTCATGCTTTTAAAAGCTCTTGGAGACTGAAGGGCTCTTCTGCTTGGTATGTATATCTGCATCCAGAGTCAGTGTTGGGTGTATGCATTGCACAGTTCTTGTTTTTGTGGCTTAATTTTATTCCCTTTTAATTATGTGCAAACTTAACATGTCTTCTTTTTACTTGGGATCTCACCGGCTTGACAGAAGAATAGATAATTCTTATTGCTCCCTTTTAAACAGAAGGGGGAAGAGCAGGGAGTGCCTGTGTTATTCTGGAATACAGCCTTAGCGATGGCACCTTCACAGACCTGTGTGAATGTAACTAGCGAGGCTGAACGGAGCTAAAAGTGCCGGTGGGGTAAGGGAAGAACAGCTGAGCTTCACGGGGATTCAGGGTTCCAGTGTGGTTCTCAAACCTCCATGGAGGGCAGTGCAGGAGTATGAACCACAATGAACTTCACCTACAAGCCTTTCTTAGAAAAGGTGCTAAAAATCCAGGAAAAGTGTGTTCAAGTGATCAGAAGCTTCAGAGTGAAAAGCATGTTAGCCAGTTCGTGGTCCCTTCTCTTTCAGGTTTGCTATTACTTCTCCCCAAGCATTTTGTTCGTGTACCTTGAAGTTCAGTAATACTTTGTTCAAGCTACAACATGTCTTTACAGCTTGAGATGCTGTTTGAAACAGCTTTTTTGGGCCTGTTGCTGCAGTGTTTCTGGCAGCAGTAAGATACAACTGAAGGTAACTTCTTTTAGGGCCCTGAGTTGGCAGTCTCTTTAAACTGTGGGCATGATATGTACTTCACTCATGCAGACACTGCCTCTGAGTAGCACTGCTGCTGTGTTGTACTGAGTGCCTACCAAGTGTTCATAAAGCAGATTCCATGTACAGATGCCAAGATCCCAGGAGTACGATAATAAAAACCACTTCTTCCACAGCCACTGTGCTCCCCATGTATGCACGTGCTCTGAGCCTCGTTGTTGTTGTTGTCCTCTTAAAACTACACAAAAATTAGCTGGAGGCAGACATTCCATGTGGAAAATGCAGTATTTGCAAAAGAGAACGGATGAAAACAAAGCCTTGTGAAATGTTAGGCATTTTCATACTTCTGCTATGGAGCAGTGTTTGATGGTGTGACCTCAGTGAATATACAGCAAATGATAATTACAGTGTTTTATATTAATCAGACTTCACTTCTAATGCCAAATATGTTTAATTTGATTTAAGGTACTTCACAATAAATGTGCACTTGAGAATGGGATATTTTAAGAAGTCTATTGTTTTAAATATTTTGAGGAAGTTCATAGCTGTGAACATGGTAGCATTTCGGAAAACAGTCCCATGAAATTTAAGGTCTGTGTGCCAGGTAGAGTGTGACCAGGGGTGCACATCGAGAAGGACTGAGTTCCAGTCTGTGTTCTGGTGCAATTTGAGACCTTTAGACACAGTACTGGGGAGTGTTTCTCCTAATTTCATATTGAGATCTTCATATTGAAGCTTCTGCAGAGGAAATTGTGCTCATTTTTTGTTATTTCTTATTTGTCTACAAGAAGTTTTTAATCTATTACTGCAAATCATTTTTTTGAGAAGTTGCAGCTTGACCTTTGTAATTACTGATACAAGAAAACACAAATATAATTTTTCTTAATTTATTCTTTTTCATAGTGCTTTTTCTGAGGCTGGTTTAATATGTTATCCTTGTTCCAGTACTAGGTGCCATAATGCAAATCATGCAAAACAAAGTGCACTGAGGAAGTATCCCTGCCCAAAATGTCAAGTCTGTACAAAGTTATGGGGTGTTTTCCTGTATTTGAGTGCATAGTCCTTTTGTCTTTAATAAAATCTCAGAGTTATTTTGTAACAAAATGTGTTGTTATGCCTTCTTAAGTCACATCCCTTTTTATATATATATATATGTTTAAAAGCTGTCTCAGTATAAAAGAGAGCTGGGGGCTGATGTGAGGAAAACCAAACCTTTTCCAGGTGAGTTTCAATGTGAATCAGTTCCCCTGAAGGTGTCATGACCTGACCAGCAAACAGTCATACATGTGACACACACACACGTGGGTAAAACAACAGAGAAGAGCAGGACAAAAGTTCTTAACACTGGCATTGTCCCCAAATGCTTTCTTTCACAGAAATATATTCTAAAGATCACTGGGACAGAAAATATTTTGCAACATAGTATTGGAGTATTGCTGTTTCCTGTGAATATGTTATGCTTTTACATTGATGAAACCCAGATATCTTACGTTTAAAAGATTTGTTTCTGGAGCCCTCGCATAATATGGTTGTTTGGATGTTACTTCTGTAGCTTAAATTCAGCAAACAGAATTACTGTCATGAAGTGTATATGTAGGTAGGTATTTGCAGAGCCCATACAATCATATAAAATACTAAAGTGAAGTCTAGTTTCACTCTTTTATTGTTAAGAAAAACTCTGTGTCAGATATAAGAAATCTTTTAAGGAAATCTATTGGCGTGTTTTCAGTTTTTCTTGACTTGGAGCCTAATATACTGTCTTACTTATGAAATAGTATGTGTATAGAATATTATAGAAGATATTTCTGACCCGGGGCTAGGATTGCATTATTCATGAGTAAAGAAGTTACAAGTGTATCCTATTAAAAGTCTAATAGAACCTTGTATAATACCATCAGGTATTGTATGCTGGCTGCATTTTTTAAGCACGTTTCCTGTGAAAACTTTTTAAGGTGGAAAACTTTTCTGCTTTTTCCAAACTGTTCCACAGTTTGGAATGGAGGAGGGTGGGGATGTGCCAGGGGTGGAGAAATCACTAACAAGCTAGCATGTAACAAGTAAAATGTAGAATGTAAGGAGAATGGTCAAAGGTGCACTATAAATACCATTTGTCAATTAAGGAGGTGACTAGGCAAGTAGAAAAATGTCATTGTTGTCACATTATGCCATGAAAGAAAGTAGTTTTTCAAGACAGTAGCACTGCTTAACCTTTCAATCAAATACATTACAGATAATATTGTCTTACATTTCTTGGTTTTAATTCAGGAAGAGTGAAGACTCTGAAATAGTAAAGGGGGGAGAAGAGTCACCTTTGAAAGATTATCTTTCACCATGGGAAAAATGGTTCATTGGCAAAGAGAAGGAGCTGCGTGCCCGCTTCCAAGCTAGAGCTGCACAGGTGAATACATCCCACTGGCTTGATGTTAAGTCTGATAGAAGACAGCAAACACAGGATTTTTTATTCCTTTGTGGAAACAGGAGTAGTTTTGTCCATTTCTTTTTAGTGTCTTGGGCCTCCGTGGTGTTTGTGTTTGACAGTGCTGGCGTGATTGATGTTAATGTTCTTTCTGTTTAGTTAAATGTTGTGCTTCATTGAGGTGGTGCTGTATAATATTTTGCTTATCCAACCGTCTGGTAATGGTTTGAGTTTAAAAGGTTGAAACATGTTTGTGTAATTGGTACTTTGATTTTGGTCATGGGTACACACACCTTCATGTAGGTAGTAAAACACAACAGCGTGTGTGCTGGGTCTAAGTATGCCAAGCTACTTGGTTAGATTTGAGGCTTAGTGTGTAATTTTCAGCTGTTTGGTGTCCTTTCTCAGGATAGGGTTCCCTGTTACAGCATTTTTTCCCCTCATTCTCTCTTTTGCCCCTTGCAAATGAACAGTTCTTGAATACCAGGGCTGGGGCACAGTTAAGTGAGAGAGCAATGACATGACTTGATTAATGTGTTTGAAATTGTAGTTGATTAAATGATACTGTTGTTGAAAATCAAATTGAAAGTGTTGGGTAGTGGTTAGAACAATCACATCAAAGTTAGATAATTTCTCACTTTAGTTACTGATTTACTGTTTGACCTTGAACCATGTCCTAGCCTTTCCATAATTATCTGTAAAGTGAATATAGCATACAGCTGTGGGCTACCTCATGTTGTTTATAAAGCACCTACTGTGGAAGGTTCTGGAACAGTCTTTTAGAGGTCAGCAGAACACCAAAGAAGTTTGTTAAACTTGAGGAATGTGTTCTGATCCATTAATATCCACCAGATGTTTCATGACTTCCCCTTTATATTCTATTCCCTATTTTGATTTTTAAGTACAGCAGTTTAGGCAAAGCAATTTTAGGTGGTCTGTAGAAAATGTGGTTTGTATATGGACCTCTTACGTTATCTTCATGAGGAACCAAAACAATCTATATTTGTTATCACACAATAACATTTGCACCATATGAAATGTAATCTACCAGATGTCTCTCCACTAGGTACTAAGAGCAATCATAGGACAAGCATTACTTAAAGCCATGTAGAAAATGGTCATATAGGTAAATATTTTTAATTTGTAAGATTTTTAATTTATTAGGTGTTAAACTGCAGTGTAAGCAGTACAAAAAGCTTATATGAGGGGCAAAATGCAATCAATGTTTTTGTAAGATGGCAGAAGAGAGTGAAGTATGTGATAGAGATATAAAAATCTATTGCTACATTTGTATACAAAAAGTATTCTAAACTGATATCATAAGAAACAGCTGTGAACTCCCAGATAATTTGCTGACAGCAAGTCTGTCCTGAATGTCAAAAATGTATCCACTCCAAGTGTTTATTTACAGGATTGGGTCTTCTAAGTTACTTACAGTGCTGTCAGCTTTTACAGAAACCAGCATCCCTACAATACAGATGTCTCAGAACTCAGAGGAGATGCTACTTGCTCTACCTTTGCCTCAGTATAGCAACAACTCTGTTTTCAAACAATGTCTGTGTAGTGTGGGTGTCTGAGCTTTCTGTAGGTTCCTCTTGGTGTCCTATTAAATTGAAATTCAATGTCTCAGTTTTCTCTGAGACTGACTGCAGTGAGTGATCATAAAATCAGTTTCGTGGAAATAATTCCCTCCATCTACGTTCGACGACATGAATTTTGATTGAAAAGTAGTACTTTGTGCTATTGTTGGAGAAGCTGGACTTTCCAAATTGCCTTCTTAGTCGTGTTTTTCTTTTATCCATTAGCTTCTTTGGAGAGGGATGAGTGGTTACACATATATTGTATGTGACATAAAGGTATTTTGGAATTTCTTTTCTCACCTTCAAGATAAAGCTCCTGTTTCAAAATCTGCTAAAATCTGCAATAATTTTGGTTTTGACAAGCTTTGGGTTAAGCCCTAAGGTTCCTGTAGTTCTGGTACTAAAAATCACCAGTGAGTAATATTTCATCTAGCTTTTGATGCCTTCCACAATGCAGAGAAGTACACAATGGAGATTTTAGGTATTGTAGAAAAGTACTGCTGCAAATTAAGATTCTGCTGACTGAAAAGGTATTTCCATAAGCTGAGGAGTGACTTGTTACATTAATTTGCTTGAATTGGAGGCCTAATTAAAATACGTATTTCCAGTTAATACTCTAAAAATTATACATTTCTATTGTATTTCATCATATATCTGTGTTGACTGTCATCTGTCTTCTCTAAAATCTTAATGAAGGAAAAATCTCATGCTTGCATTGTTTTAATAGTTGTTATGGATTTAAGATGTGTACTTTTTATTTAATTAGGAAATGAATATACACCTTGAGAAGATGAAGCAAAAGCAAGAATGTGAAAGGAGGAAAAGGATAGCTGAAGAGAAACACAAGGAATGGGTCCAAAAAAAAAGAGAAGAGGTAAATACTGCTTTGCAAATATTCTAGGACATGCCATGCTTAAGTAAATCTGTGTAAAATTTACTCAGTCTGTTTGGACACCCATGTTTCTTAGTTTGTTGAGTGAATGGCTGCTTTAATTGGAAATTATAAAACCACACCAAAACAGTTAAACATTTTTCCAAGACTGATTGTTTTTTTCCTTAAAGTGTAAAGGGGTTTGTTTTCTGAGTAGTCAGATATCTGACAATTGGCCTACATCTTGTGCACTAGCCTTCTATGGATCATAGCTGGGGTTCTGGTCTTCAATGTACTTTACTCTTTCAGACTTCCTAGGTTCAATACCCAGGCATTTTGGGTGAAATGTACATCTTGACTGGGTACAATGTCTTGTACACCAAGTAGAGCTAGAAGAAGGATTTAGTTAAGTAGCATTGTGGACAGGCAAATAGTGTGGTAAAGTTTAGAGGGATAATTGAGGTGTGGGGCCAGATTCAGGAAATTCTCTGTAGACCACAGTTAGCAATTGGGAATTCCTTCATCCAAAAAGTAATTTCTGAGTGGGATCAAAAGATTTAAGCTCTCTTGAGAGGGATGCCTAAGTCCAGGCTCGGTGGGGCTCTGTACAGCTGTGTCANTTCTCTTGAGAGGGATGCCTGAGTCCAGGATCAGAAGCAGACTGATCTCAGTGGGGCTCTGTACAGCTGTGTCACACAATACAAGCATATGCACTGGAGGCAAAAATTGGAATGCTTGGGAGGCTTAGATATGTTCAGCCCTTGGTAGTTCATGGGCATATGCATTCATTGTCTTATGGTCTGTATAGCAATTCTAGTTATTTACTGTTCTGTACTTCTGGTTCTGAATAAAATCAAATGAAAATTGATTAAAAATATCACAACAGCATCAGCTGACCTAGATATCCAGACCTCACAGAATCATAGAATATGTTGAGTGGAGGGGACCCACAAGGATCATCAAGTCCAACTCCTGGCCCTGCACAGGACCATCCCCAAGAATCACACCATCTGCCTGAGAGTATCATCCCAACTCTTGTTGAGCTCTGTCAGCTTGGGGCTGTGACCCCTTCCCTGGGGAGCCTGTTCTAGTGCCCAGCCACCCCCTGGATGAAGAACCTTTTTCTAATATCCACCCTAAACCTCCCCTGGCACAACTTCAGGCCATTCCCTTGGGTCCTGTCACTGGTCTCCACAGAGAAAAGATCCATGTCTAGCCCTCTTCTTCCTCTCACAAGGAAATTGTTGCTGCAGTGAGGTCTCCTTTCTTCTAGGCTGAACAGATCAAGTGCCCTCAGCTGCTCAACACATCACAGAAACTATCCTGCACTAATCACTTATGATTTGGAAAGGATCATTCCTAATTAAAGTACACAGCAAAAAGTAGTTTTGTTATTCAGTACAAACAATGCCATTTTCCACTTCTAAAGTGAAAATTAAATTATGGGTTTCTGTAGCTACTCATTGGATTGAAAGAGTTGGCCTGTTAAAATAGTTCCCAGTTCAAAACTGGAAGTACTCAGTCTGTCTCTTCCCCACTGCCCCCATCCCCTCTTTCTGCTTCTGTAAACTTCTGCTTATTTGGATCCTCCTTGGACCTTTGTGTTTGTGGATTTACTGATTAAAAACTTCTATTGTCAGTGTGAATAGGAAGTCTTTATTTATGGTAATCACATAAGCCCAGAGGACAGGAGCAAAAACATAATTGTCTTTGGACTTTATCATATTATGTTTTGGAAGCATAGGGTCATCCTGAGACCATGTCCCAAGCTTTTACCAAAAGTAATCTGATTTTCCTTTAAATAGGATGATTCATTGCATAGACTTTTCTGTAAACCACACTGAAATCAGAACAAACTGAACTTAAAAGCTTAGCACTGCATACACCCTACCACTTCAAGTTTCTGTGAGACTGTTTGTGGACCTGGACACAGACCAAAGGATAAGTATGTCAATTCAGTGACTAAGAAAGTGTTTAAAATTGCATCCAGAGTTCACCTGTAGTTTAAGATTAGTGTCATGAACGCTGGCAGGTGCTGTAATTTTCTCAGAGACCATGTATACATCTACTGTTAGGAAAACTCACTTCATTTCCTCATAGAAGTATCAAAAGGTGCTTCTTGAGGCAAAACTTGCAGTAGTCTTTACTGAAAGATGCATTAAGCACTCACCTTTTTCGTATTCAGTTACTGATTCTGAGCCCCTGTGTGTTGGCTGCAGAATATGCTTTATTTGGCAAGAGGCAGTATTTTCAGGGATGTTATCTCTGTGGTCTCCACAAGTCTGTATCCTTCTCCATTGCTCAGCACTGTAGTGATGAAAGAAGTAAGGCATGGTTGAGTGCACATGAAACTTTTTCCTTCATCCTGAGCATCCAACATAAGGAGACACTGCTGGAATAGTGTTTATATAGTGTTAAATATAGCCCTTATATAGTCAGGTTAGGAAGCAAAGCTTGAACATTGTTTATTGTCAGTTTCATGTTTTTATTGTTTGATATATATTTAAAACTATATGCCATGAGGATTTTCTTATGATTCCAATCATTTTACATAAACTGGTTTTGAAAGTAAAGGAATCCTACCAATTTAGTATTCTTCTATGTAAATAGCTTCTGTGATTTTTAAAGGTTGTAAATGAACAAAAAGTAATGTTTTGAAATACAAGCCATCAAAGAACATTGTAAGCCGTGAAATATGTTTATACAAATATTTGTTTATGGCTAAACTTTGCAGCTCACTAGGAATGAAAAGCTTAATAAAATCATTTGTCAGGTGCTATCCTGGTTCTACTAATGGCTTTACAATTTTCAGTAAGATACTGAATCTCTGCTGGACAAAGTAGTCTTACTTTCTGTCCCTCCTAACATTGATGTATTTGTTGGCAAACAGTAAATTGTCTGACTTGTTTTGTTTTAGATGTAATAGAGCTCTAGTTTCTATTAAGTCACAGGAGTATCAAGTGAAATATTTTAACTCTAAAATAACTCTGAACATGCTTTTGATTCCAGAAGAAATTTTTTGTGAGCACAACATGTACCTAACTAAAACTTTAATTTCTGGGTTACTGTCAGATTTATTGATAAACATGAGGTGATCATGGTTATAAATGCTGAGCAAGCACAGTTGGTGTTCAGTGTCCTGCTTTCATTATTAAAGTAGCCTTGATTTAAGTGGTGTGTAGAACTGGACATAGATCAGGAAAGCCATCAGAATCTGTCTTAATCTTTCTAGAATGTTAAAATATTTGCTTGATTACCTGTTGCTGTATTTAGAGTCCAGTTTGGTAAGGAGCTCATAGCTGAACTGTAGAGTTTGAAACAAAACGAATTGACATCCTTGATGCCCATCTTACCATAGAACTACATATTGAGTAGGTATTCAAGATTGAAAACTAACTTGTGTTTCATTTCCTCGGCTTAGAATTAAGGTTTGTGAAAGCTTATTTTCCCTTTGTCTGTTCATTATGGCACTTTGTGGGTTTTTTGTTTTTTGGAGGCGAAAGGGTTAAGAAAGGATCCATTCTTAGTGGAATGAGGTTTTTCATTGGCAATCAAACCAAGAGGTAAAAAATAGCTAGAATTTTATCATAAAAAAGAAGAGGCCTTCAACGTCTGTAATTTGACTCCATGTGGATACTGAACAAATCAGTTAACTTCAGTCATTGTTCTCCACCACTGAGTAAGTTTAAAACAAAATAACCAACCAACAACACCCTCAGCACACTTCCCTAAACTGTATCTTGGAGTTATTGAATTGGGGTACCTTGCATGTGTGATACATTTTGAAAGTCTCCTCTACATAGTGGCATCTTTATCACTCGTGCCTTGTTAAATATGGTCTTACTTAACAAATGAAAGTTTTGTGATTGTTTGGCTTAGCAGGTTGTAGATGATAGGTAGACTGCTTATAGACTTGGGTAAATTAGAATTTCAGGAGGAAGATAAAAAGTACTGCTCCACATCTTCAAAATATTTGGGAATCACAGTTCTAGTTCCTTCCAAAGATCTTTCTCTCTTATCTCAATTCTGTCTGGGTAAAAAAACATGCAAAAAAATAATGTAATAGTTGAGGTCATAGATGTTCAGAGTTGATCACTTATTCATACTTTCTTTTGTAGTGTTTGAAGACCACCACTATTCAGAACTTCTCCAGTTTGGTTCAATTCCAAGTTCCTTCACAGTGTGACCAGACACTGGTCCTGCTGCCTGATAACTTACTGTGCTCTACTCAGTGAAAATTTTTGGAGGTGATAGTGAAAGCAAGAGAAGCTCTTGTTTTGGAAAAAAAGTAAGCTGCTCTCTGAAGCCAGTTGGGTTTGGTTTTCCCCTCATTTGCCCTTGAAGTAATTGATTCAACACATGTGTAGCATTCTTCCAGGAAGAAAACTTTACCCTTACAACCTCATCTCCCAGGAGTAGGAAGCACTATGGAGAAGTCTTTGCTAGTTGGGTTTATAAAACCTTTGTCTTTTTAGGCTCCCTTTCTTCCTTTGTTCAGTGTTGTCTTACTGTTATTTCTCTAAAGAACTGAGAATGGTTTTGACTATTGCCCTTTATGTAGTCTCACAGGAAATGTCCTTCTGTTCATGTAAACAGGGCCCCAGCCCCTGCCTTGACAGTTGTAAGCATAATTTGGGTGGAAGACTTGCCCACCTATTGAGGGTGCTGTGTTTACAAGAATGTATCTGCAGAACCCAAGATATACATGACTCACTTCCTAATGCTTTGCCATTGAATAGGAATCTTCTTGTTGACAGTAGCAAGGTTTTTTGCTTTTTCTGTTTTGTGTGAACTTTTGGTCCTGCCATGTGTAGTCTCTTTTGTTCCTGTCAGCAACTGTGGGATTGAACACTTTGGTAAGGTACCTGTAATTGCTGGATTACTGATTAAATCAAAGTACTGATTTCAAATCGAAGGAGCAAAAGTTTTTGAGAAATGCATTGTGAATGCATGAACTGTGGAGTGTCTGTAAACTCCCATGATTGTTTAATTCTTTAGAACACTGAATAAAATATTAGGATTAAAGGTCAGGCCTGATGACAACAGCTCTTTGATTAAAGATTTAAGAAATTTACATTGATGCAGTGCACTTCACTCTCTACAGTCTACTAAGGTATCTTCCAATCATGCTTAATTCACTTTTACTGACTCAGTAAAGCTACTTCATTCTTAAAATGCCAATAGAATATGAACTTAGAAATATGCATTTGTGTATGTGCATGTGTGTACGTATAAATATTTGTATATTGATGTGGCTTAGCTCCAGCAGGCAGCTGAGACCCCACACAGCCACTTGCTCACTCCTTAATTTATTAAGGATTTTTTTTTTTGCATATTGTGGGTCTTTCACTCTCTGCACCTGGAGTGTCTTTACACAAAACTTTTCTGTGATATCATGCATAACCAATGCCACGGTTATTATTTTAGGTTGTACCTGAATCTTATTTACCTTTAGATTTCTGTAAGTAGAATGAACTAATTTTTCATGGTTAGTGTTAGAATGAGTTTTAGATAGAGTTGTGGAGGAGGAATTCAGGGTGGACAGATAAATAAAATATGAGTGCTCATGTATTTCAGCAGCACTTGTGGAGTCTGCATTCTTCTGAAGACCCTGACAGTGTTCCAGTGACCAAGTACACTAAAACTTTCTGCTCTTCAAATGCATTGAGTACCCACACGAAATGAGCACAGTTTGGGAGGAAGATTCAGTAATTCTCCAGTTCCTGGACTGCAGTGAGGTCTGCACTGACTTTGTGTGAACTTGAGCAGTAAGTTGTTGTAAACCTGCCGGTCAGGAGACAACTGCAGCTCAGTGTTGTTTCACTGACCTCCTGTCTAGTTCTGTTCACATGCCAGTTCTGGAGAGATTAAACAACTATTTCTGTGGGCTGGTTTGGTGACTGAGTTGGGTTATAGGGCAAAGTGGAGAAGATAATAATTATCTGAACAACCCAGATTTCCAAGACTGCTAAATGTGGTTGACGTTCAGGATTATTGTGAGGATAAACAAGAAAATTTGGATGTATATTCTGATGTTGGCAGTGTGGACTTTTCCTCTATTTTGCCATCAGTCAGCACTAAATAATGCTAGAATATGGTAGCTAAGATGTCAGAGCAACACTGTGAAACAGAACCATTACCTGTGAAAAGAAAAATGTTGTCATGTTCTGCAAACATGTAATGGAAAAAGATTGCTGTGAG
>WEIV01011947.1:273-27180 GCA_013390005.1 Calyptomena viridis
CAAGAAATAGCACATCAACTCATTTAGAAGGTTCCCACAACACCTAATGACATACAAAGTAACAGATCTCACAAAAGCCATGTTTACACTGCATCAGTGTCACTCACCACATGTAATGGAGAACGCTAATGAGCAAACCAGGTCTTTGCTTCTTATTCTGCCCTTATTGCAGTTATATAACACAGTGAATGGCGGAACAGGATGGGAGATTACAATCTGCAGCACAGTTCCAGTCTCGTTTTTACCCTGTGGGCCTTAATTTTGTTAAGTTTCCTCTGAGATCACTACATAGATCCATTTAGATCTTTATTCCTGCTTTACCATTAGAGCAAAGCAGGAATATTACTTTTTGAGGAAAACTTGTCATTCAGGGTAGAAAAAAGAGGAAGAGAATAACTCCTCTGTCATTTAGATCTGCCGTCAATAGAAGATTTCTTGTAACTGTGTGCTTTGTACACGTTAATGAACTAATTTTCACGCACAATGATATCAATTGAATGAGCATTCTATTTTTATAGACAGGACACTGAACAAGAATACATTGCTGACATCTCTCTTCAGAGCATCTGTTAATTTTATCCATTTGTTTGACTCCAGTTGCAGCTCTGATTATATTCTCAGGATGAGTCACCAAGGAATTCCAACTAGAAAAAGTATGGTCCAAACCATCTAATACAACACATGACCACCACAGCAGAGGTATAACTCTGCAATTCCCTTCTTCCCTTTACTTCTCTAGATTCCTTGTGGCATCCTTAAATTTACAACTGACAGCAGGAGTCCTACCATTTACAATTCTGTAAACTATGGCAGCATTCATGGAAAACAATAAAAAGAAGCTTTGTCCATGTAGAGAAAATACCCTGTCAATGGATATCCAAGGATTCAACTATGTCACATGTATAAAAAAAAATAAAAAAAAATACTAGTGATGCCAGTATTTATCCTGGCATTGCCTAACTTTTCTGTGCTATATTTTAACAGCCTCAGTATTGTTTTAAAGCAATCTGCTCTCTGTCTATAACTTACTTAGGGTTTATCCACTTAGTTTTGTACTTTCAGCAAAATAAAGCTATCCAAATGAAACAAATTCTATAATGTGATGTCCAGGATGTGGACACAACATTCACACTGACGTTGAGCAGTCTCCATACGTACTACACAGATCTTTGCTAGCTGGCATATCAGAGCATCTGGTAGAAGTAGCAGGTTGCCATCATCAGTGAGGACCACATGCATAGTATGTCTTTTGGATATGCAATAACAACATTTTCAAAGTAGAAATGTTGGGTTCAGGAATCCTGCTAAATCTATTCTAATTTCAACATGGGTTTTTCCCACTACAGGCAGGTTGTTTCAACCAAATAATACTTTTTCTGCATTGGTGTCCAGGTTCAAACATAAAAGCTAGATTTTTCTTTCCTACTAATAGACTGACAATCTCCTAAACCAGCATTTAACTTTACATAGGTTTTTTATCTCTTTTCTGAAGTAAATCATGGTATTTTATGAATACAGGTTAATACTACAGTCCACAAGCAGTTTCTCAAGGATAAACTCCAAGACTCAAATCTCTGAGAATACTACAGGTTTTCCAACTGAACTTAATGACATATTTTAAACTCTGTACTGCTCTGTAGAAAAATAACAACCACAACTCTGTCCTTGGGTTTTCAAGAACACAGTGTATTTAAGCTCACTGTAAAGCTTAGGAATCAGATGGTAATTTCCACAAGAACCCTTCAGCAGTGATTGCAGCAGCATAACTGCACTTACAATAGCTCTGAAGAACTGGATGACATATTTTAAATTTCACAGTCTGCATGAAAGTTTCTGTTCTCCAAAACATGCATGTGTGCAAAGAGGAAAATGTAAAGAAAGGGAAACTTGCTTTAGGCTTCCTCTTTGCTAAGGTGTGTCAACACCAACAGTTTATTTATCAAAATGTATTTCTATTTGCAGTTTGATGACTCTGCCTTCAATCTCAGGCTATTCCAAATAGCAAGAATAGCAGAAGAAAAAGAATAAAGAGTATTTTCTCATAGATTTTGAGAGCCATGTTCAAAGCAGAGCACTTTCCAGAACGCTTAAGTATTGCACACAACAGCAGCATTAACCACACTCCTTCAGATTTGTTAATACCAGCAGGCGCAGAGATAAAGGGAGGCTATTTTCTTTCCTGTACACAGACACGCTGACAGCACCTGCTGTTTCCCCTTTCTTGCTAACTGACTTATAATTACTATAACGATCTGAACAGAAAAGCAGTTTCAAATCATTCAGGCAGCTATCCTCAATGACCCAAGAACTTCTGAGATGTTCCAAGTCTTGAACAGACACCATTCTCACAACAGGTACACAAGTGAGAACTCACGTATCATGGTGCAGTGGGGCAAGAAGAAGGGAGGGGGATTCATATGCTTCTCTAAGTTTTCCTTAGTCAAACTGAGACCAGGCAAGCAAAACTAGAGGATGTTCACACTGGATATACTTTTATCTTTAGAAAGAAGTCAAAAAAAATGTACTTGTATCTATAACCAAACAAAACTAAAATACTAAACAAAAACTATAGTCTTTTTCCTTTTTTTTTTTTTTTCTTGAATTAGGAAGGGAAAAACATTTTGCATGAAAAAAATGATGACTTAATAAGTTTCAGTAAAAATTCAAAGGTTAAATGAGATACAGTCTCTAGAAACAAAAAACAGCCACTTGTTAACTTCCCACTTATGTGGTGTCACTTCTATTAAAATTTATTCCCCCAGTCATTGAAAAAGTATTCTGTAACAGAGCATTATATTGAAACTGTCAAAACAAATACAAATATTTATTCACAAGAAAGGAAAATATTGGAAAAAACTAAAATCAATAACTGTATCTGTGAAAAGTTCTTATAATATTAGGTTTTTGTGTATATGTCTGAAAGTGGCAATATATTTATCTTCATTGAAACACTTACGAATACTTTGAATAAATATGGGTAAACTTACACTGAAGAACAAAAAATTATTATCTAAGTTTTGACCCAAAGTAGGTAAAGCCCAGGAAATTTCTGACAGGTTTGAAATACTACAAAGTCCTGGTTTCTTTGCATATCTCTGGAGTAGTTTAAACAGTTGACCAGCAAATTGAAAGGCAAAGAGAATTTTTTCATTGATAAAGAAAAAGAATTGTCAGCAATATACTAACCAATTCCCACCCCTCCACTCAGCATAGATGTACCATCAGCAAAGGGAGAGCAGGAGCTAAAACCCACAGATAAAAAATTACCATTACAACTAAGCCATCAAAAACCACCTACTCCACTACCAACTAGCTGAATATGGGTAATTGCCATTGCACAACAGGGAAGCATATGGAACCCAGAGAGGGTAAATGGGGGTAGTTTGCACTCCCCAGGTTTACTTCTTCACTGTAACCAAGAAAAGTCTGAACTACATCACCTACTATGCTTCCACAATGATTACCACAAGAGCTTTCATTAACAAAATATTAATTTTACAGAAGCAAGCACCAAAGGTTAGGAAACGTCAAACGAAGTACCCTATGGAAAAAGACTGGCTTCTGGCGAACACATCATATTAGTCTTCAATGCTTGATCCCGTATAATTTTATCCACATGTGCTGCCTCATATATAAAGAATAAAGGAGCTCACTTTGTCAACAGCTGCTCAGTGTTTTGTTTTCCCTTCAATATTCAGCTTGCTTTATGCAATATAGTCAATTCCTTAAAGCTTTGAAAAGAGAACTATTATTTTCCTCACAGGTTTTTCTCTTGCTACCAATTACAGTATTTCGCAAAACACAAAAAATATTAATGAATTAATATTCTCAAAACCCCAAAGAAATAGGATTATAGCCCATTTTCCAATGGGGAGTGGAGGTACATAGATTACACTAAAAAATTTACATTAATTTAGGATGCTCAAGTAGAGGTGACACAGACCTTTTTAATTTCCACTCTAGACTACCCGATATGTAGTTGAATGTTGAAGGCAAATCTTACATTCACCTTGCTTGCAGGTATCAAGACTGAGCAAGTCTGAGACTTCAGCCTCTGGCAGAAGGAGACACAAGAGACACAACTCCAGTAAGGAATATTCCTAGTAAGGGGTGAATAGTGACCTCTTGAAAGCAAGCCTAGTATACCAGAAGATCTGGTCAGCAAATTCCACAGCAGAATCTAATTCTCCAGGAAAATAATTAACTAAGAATAATAACATCAATCATCCAATGGCAATTCCCAGCTCAAAATTTCATCTTCAAAGTTGCTTCATTCCACAGCTTCTCTGCTACTCAGCCCTGACACATCCATCAAACTTTTATCATCATTGAAAGAGCATTCCATAAAAAGCCAGTGTGACTGTATCCTTAAGAGATTTCATAAAAATATACCAGTGCCATAATTTTTGCATTTTCTAATGTCTGTGATTTTTCAAAATTTAAGAAAATTATTTTTCTGGTATAATCTAGAGGTAATTTTCCTATATTTCTGAAAAAAAAAAAAAAGGTAAAAACATCCCACAGTGACAATTCTTTACCTGTGGTTCATGTGGATAACTTGAAAACCATTTTTTAGACATCTGCCACTTAAAGTAACACAAAAATCACAACAGGAATTGGCCGTCAGTATACCACATTGTGACTGCTGTGCCTTAATACAGTAGGTTTCCTGGATAGTTGTTGATAGTAGTTACCTAGCCTAATTGGTAGAAACCTGGAGCACTCTTTTCCTTTCCAAATCTTTACCCCAGTCTCACAAGAAATTCTTTACTGTGAGGATGGTGAGGCTCTGAAACATGTTGGCCAGAGAAGCCGTGGATGACCTATCCCTGGCAGTGTCCAAGGCCAGGCTGGATGTGGCTTTGAGCAATCTGTTCTGGTGAAAGGTGCCCCTGCCCATGGCAGGAGAGTTGGAACTAGATTATCTTTAAGATCCCTTCCAACCCAAGCCATTCTCCAATTCTATACCTCTCACCTAGTCAAATCGGCTTCCTGACCCAATTACAGCCTACCTTATCACTCAGAAGGGGGACCTTCTCTTCCTTCAAAAGGTTCTTCTCAGACCTACAAATCCTAAGTAGGATCTTTTGGGGTTTTTTCCTGCTCAACATCTGCCTTCTCACATTAGCCAGCATTAGACTTCTTTGCAGAAATTCACCACAACTCCTGACTCAATTCTTTTCCCATTTCTTGTCCCCAGACTTTCCTCTCTCTGGACCTTTGTCCAGCAGTTTGGTTCTCCCCAGACAGCCCATTCCTCTAGAGATGTCTCATTATCCTTCATTCCCAGTCCACTCCACTGGTTCTATTATAAATTCTCCCTGCCAAAACCACACAGATTTTCTGCCCTAAATTTCAAACACGACCTCAACCAGCAAGTGCCTACTCCTCTCTTGTCACCATCTTCTTATACCTGACAATTTGTTAGTCCCTTACTGCCTGCCTGCCTTCAGCTGACAATTTTTTCAGCCAGTCATCAAGTCCCACTCAGTTTCCCTCCTTCCCATTTCTGTCCCACTCCTGTCACTGATACATCACCTGCTTTTTGTTCCTTCTACTTTGTCATAGCTTCTTCCTCCACATATCTTAAATGACAGCAGATCAGCGGTGGCACATACAACACTGAGTTCTCAGCTGTCAATACAATGCCTGACTTCATCCCCACCTTGAGCAATCCATTTCAAGGAATATCTGCTCCCACCAGGGGTGGGGTGTATTTAACTATTCACTGTAGCGGGAGTTTAAACACTCCATTAACACACAGGAGGCACAAGCGGTTAAGCTTATGTAAAATAGACAAAATCGTCAAGACTTACAGCTATTAAAAAAATTTAAACCACTTTCCCTGACCATGACGAAGGTCCATTATTTCAGGAGAATATTTCTTTACTAAGCGTAAGCCTTTTTATTCCTTTTTCTTTTTTTTTTTTTTCTTTATAAGTTACCAAGAAGTACACAAGAAAATGAGATCAATTTTCTTAATGAAATGAATTTTTTTTCTTCCCTGTCTTTGAGCTCAGCAACATCTGACCTCTTCTGGATGAGCTAATAAGAATTTATCTCAGACTGATAAAAAAAAGAACCAAATAAGGGGGAAAATCCAGAAATAGATGCTACTATTTCTAGTAAGTGATTTTTTTACAGTACAAGCACTTGATTATAAGCACTTGGAAGCAAAACTCTATACGGCAGAGCAGCTTGACAACCTTCATTATCGGAAAGTTCTACCAGCCTCCACAAAAACATTTCAACTTTTAAAAAAAATCCATGGGAACTGCATTATGATCAGTGTAACAGAACAGCTCAACACTACCTTGGTTCCACCAATTTCAGGTTTATGCAGATTAAAATTATTCTTTAAAAAAAAAAACTTTTTATAATTTTTCAACTAAAACAAATTATGGAATTTTGAATTTACATAGAAGAAAGTAAAGTCCAATACTGAGGTTCATACTTTTAGACAAAAACTGAAAGAGAAAAATAATTTTTTTTAAATTACAAAAACATCACATACTGCTGTGTTCCCTGGTACTACCACACCAATAAATGATACAGATATTTAGAAGTTGTTCCAAACATACGATAATAAGAGAAACAAAACTAAGACCTGAAAATAAACAACATATTTGATGCAAGAGGATGCAGAGACAGAATCTCTACAATACTGAGGAAACTGTCTTCCTGTCCAGGAGTAATGACAGATATCAGCTCCACCTTTAAAATAGCTTCATCATTGGATTCTATCATTTTTGAAATGGCACTCTGCCATCAGTTAACCATAATAAAAATCTTCAAGGAAAAGCTTACACCACGAAAGAAAGTTTCCAATGAGTTTCATACAAATTTCCAGTAGTCAAAAATAAAAAAAATCACTTCAATCAAATAAATATCAAGCTTTCTTCACAGATCTGCATAGTGGAGCTGCAGGTCACTGAGACAGCAACTCAGTAACTACGTATATACCACAGTGCAGAAACTGTTGCATTATACTAAAATATGTGCACTGTAGGGTCAGAGTTGCGGTTTTTTCCCCTCCCTTTCCCGATTTCTTAGTCAGAATAACACTGGCTTCATGGATAACAATTTTCAGTTTTTTCTCCATTTGTGCATTTTGCATTTCAACTTCATGTCTAAGGTGGTTTTTTTCTTGGAGTATGCTTAAAAGACTAAGTTATTCAAAGGCTTCATGAATTTAAAAGAAATTAGAATTAATTGAACTTCTAAGTTATTAAAAATTGGCAATACTGAAAAAAATCAGGATATATAATTAATAATAGGTGCAGAGAAACCTCAGTGCAGACGTAGATACTATTATGTACAATTTGGGGAAACACACTGGAAATATTACACCTGTTCTTTATCAGGCTGCACTGCCTCAGGAAAGGAAACATTGCAACTCTGGCTTGAACCTAAATGGTGGCAATATTTATAGCAGAATATCTTTTTGCTAACAGAGTTGAGCAGAGCCAAGTTTCCTCTCTGAAGTACCTGGCAACAGCACAGCTCACACGTTACATAACGCCAGAAGCACTTATGTAAGTGCTTTTCCTCAGAAATTCTACACAGGAAAATAAGGATTCAAAATTCCATTGTATAGGTAGATAATGAGAGTCAGAACAAGTGAATGGCTTGCCCTGGGACTTTTTTATGAGTCACCAAACAGTAAAAACCCAAAACTCTGGATCTTTAGCTTGTGATTTTAACACTAATCTTCCTATATGTTTAACACTTGTTCACTGCAAGAAAAAAGATCACTCTTCAAGGGGAAAAAATGTAAATTGTCCCTTTTTTTTTATTTTTTGGGGGGAAAGTGGGAAAGGAGAACTATAGCAAAGTCCTTATATTTTCTTAATATTTAATTGTGGTTGCCAACCAAATGAGGTCTAAACACTAATCTACTGACTACACTGAGATCATAAATTCACAAAGTCAATGTTAAATTAATTAAGCTACAGTCAGACAACTGGAAGACTAACTTATGAAGATGACACAGTTCTGCTCTCCTCTTACATTAGACAAATTCAGCTAAGAGCTAACTACATTTTGAAAAAGCCATGCCCTGTGAATGAACTCTAGTCATCTGTTATTTTTACATGCACATCTTTGCCCCAGGGTAGTTAACCTATTCATCGTCATTCGGAAAGAATCAGTTTCTTGAAAGTTGCTTGAAAACATAAAGCAATATTGCAACATAAAAAGGTGACAGTCCAATCCTATTCCAAACAGCATATTTACATAGAACATTTGATTGAAAACTTACTTTTTCCTGTTTTAACCATAGAGTACACAAAGTACAGAAACCTAACCCTAACTAGCATTATTCTCTGTTAAGGGACCCATCTCAGGAACGCTGCACCCTTAAATAAAGCATTCCTCAGCTGAATACAATAGAGCTTATTTGGTCTCACTATCCAAGCAGATTCACAAAAATAATTTTATCTCTCCACAGTCTGAACTATTGTAAAAGGTATAAGTTGCTATATTCCTTTAAGAGTTGTAGAAAATAGAAGGTATAACCTGATGCTGCACTTAACATGGAAAAAAAATGTACCATTTCTAATAGAGGCATTATAATATGTATATTTGTAATATACATATTATTTTCAAACTTACATCCTTTTACATTATTTTTTGTAAATGGTCTAATGGATTAAGACAAACAGTTTAAGATGGAGAGGCAGTTTAAATGAAAAATATTCACTCATTTCTAACTGGCTAATTCAGTCTTTATCAACTGTTTGAATTTTCATAAAAGTTTCACTGCTTTACCAACAGTGCTAATATAATTACTGAATAGAGAGAAACCCACAAATATTTTTATCATTATGAAGCTACATAGTTTACCAGCTCTTAAATTAGTCTTGAAAAACATCCGTTTATAAAAAACACGTGAGTGCATGTAAGAGCAAAATTAATTTGCTGTAACTTTGCTCCTTCTTACTGTCAAACCAGACCTGTATAACTGGAATAGACTTAATAACTATTCATTAAAGTCTAGCTCTAAATCATTTTAAAGCTATGATACAGTGTCATTTCTCTCTACATTGAATATACAATTTGTTTCTAGTATACCGATAATATGCATAGAAGATGCACTGTACACATTAACACCATGTGTTGAGGAAAATCAGTCTCTGTAGACAGCATCTCACTGTATAAAAGTACATGTGACAGCCTTGAGAATCAACAGTTGAGGCACAAACTCTAAATAATATAAAAGGCTAAGCTGATTTACTAATTAGAGGGCAGGAAGTATAATTTAGGCATATGCCTACAGAGACACAATCTGGAGCAAAATTCAACTTCAGCAACCCAATTCAACAATACAATGAAATCCAATGCTCATTAATTTAGTACAAAATAAGTTGGACTTTACTAGGTCTAATTACAATTCTCATACGTATTTATTTGGAATAATTTTAAAATGCAAAGATAATGAGAAAGTTGTCAGAAAACCAAATTACAAAATATAACTCATTAAATGAGTTACTGAGCTTCTAATAAGAAGTTACAATTATATTCTAATAATTATATTCTCTTTTTCCTATGTGTTTCCAAAAGAAGGGAGAAAATTTTCAATTTTATAACTGAACTCTAATTATGCTATTAACCCTAATACTGTAAAAAAAAAGAATGTCTCAAAAAAAAGTAAATTTTAGAGAATAAACTTTAATGTTATATGCAGATATCACAGAACATCCTGAGCTGGAAGGGACCCACAAGGATCATGAAGTCCAGCTCCTGGCTCTGGACAGGGCAGCCCCATGTGCTTGCGAGTATTGTCCAAGCGCTTCTTGAACTCTGTCAGGCTTGGTGCTATGACCACTTCCCTGGGGAGTCTGTTCTAGTGCCCTTCACCCTCTAGGCGAAGCAACTTTTTCTAATATCCAACCTAAACCTCCCTGGAAAACTTCAGGCCATTCCCCCAGGTCCTGTCACTGGTCACCACAGAGAAGAGATCAGTGCCTGCCCCTCCTCTTCTCACGAGGAAGTTGCAGACTGTGATGTGGTCTCCCCTCAGTCTCCTCTTCTCCAGGCTGAACAGACCAAATGACCTCAGCTGCTCCTCATACAGCTTCTCCTCTAGACTCTTCACCAACTCTCCTAGATCTGAGACAGTTTTTTGACAAACTCAAAATACTTCCCGTTTAGAGATTTTTTTTTTCAGTTGTTTTGCAAATCACTGAGGCTGATTTTACAGATGCCTCTAGCAGAAGGATTTTCTTCTTATTTTCATCTTCTTTTTGCCATAAAAAATAGTTTAGGTGTTTGCAACACCAAGAACGCAAAAGAAATTCACGTTAAAATGTTGACATTTTTCGTCATAGAACAAATGGGAGATACTTCAATGAAGAAGTTATTTAAACCAGTGATAAGAAACAGCTGTCACAGAAATTTTAAAAATATTCCAACTATATTTAATCATGAAGTATTTTCATTACATTTAATTATGACATGTCTACATATTACACTGTACATATCCTTAATAAAATATGGACTTTTAAGCCCAGAAATGCTATGTACATAAGCAAAACACTCCAAAATTTTGGTATAAATCATTAATTTATATATGATAGCATTGTTAACCTCTGAACACTCACAGGGATTCTAAATGTCTCAGCAATTTGGACAGATTTTCTTTCTTTCATCATTAGTAAATTACTCCACTTCTATACCATCAATGAAATGGACACAAATTAGATTAACCATATGGTGAAGTCGCAATTTTCAGATCTTCAGTGTGTTGTGTTCCAAATAGTATAAAAAACCCAGTTTAAACAACTGAAGTTTTACTTTTGGGAGATAGAAATGTAAACCACACTTTATTATGACACTTTTTTAAACTGTTCTTTTCCTGTAGAAGAATCATTGTAGAGATATTTTTATATAACTTACCAAATATCTTTCTGAAGAGACACTGACTAAAATAAGATCATCACCAACACGCACTTTTTCTCCTTCTGATCGTTGTTTGGAAGCAGGATGTATGGTCCACCAGCACGCCTCGCCTTCAGCAATATTGAGTAACAGCAAAGAAAGAAATAAGAAAGAAAATGCCCAATGTTACTGACATTACTTTCATACTCATCTCAGTCCTAATGAGATGATCCAGATCCTAATGAAAACTGATCCAGTTTTCAGCTGATTAAACCAAGTGTTCATGTGTTTTTAATAACTATTATCACTCTTGCACCATCTTGTCAGAAACTCAGCTGGAAATGAAACACATAAGCAGAAGACTAGGACCTCTGGAACAGGGATTCCAGAATTGAATAAGGAAGCAGCTCTGTGTGTTCTTTAGGCAACCTGGTCCAGGCTGCTTTTGCTAAAGATTCTCAGTCACCTTCTTTACAGATTCTGGAAAAGACAGCAAAGAATATTCTGCTGAGAACTAGGACAAAGAAATAGAGCAAGGCATCACTAAGGGCAATGAAAATAACCATTTACAATACTACTTAAAATAATATTTGAAACCTGTCAAAAATCCAAATTCAAATATGTTCTATGGATTGTTACTGTCTCTAAGTCACAGAATATCTGTAAGTATTAAAGTCACAAATTCAGTCCCCACGATCAACCTTGCTTTCAGATATACTTCCTGAATGAAAAGCATGCTTTTCAGAAGAGAACTCTTTGATCTTGGAACTGTTCAACTGTTGCGGTTATTACTCTTACTACTCCCAGCTAGAGCAAGGCTTTAAAAAACAAGTAAACTTATGTCTAACTAAATAATTACACCAAATTGATGCCATTGTAAAAAGCAGTTATTGGTCTTTAAAAAAATTAAAATAAATCCAAGTCACCAACCTTTCTAAAGTTTTAATAGAATCTTTATTAAAATAATACAAGTTTAAAAAATTTTCAGCAAAAGGTTTCTATGGGAATTAAAACCTGGGAATATTCCTTAACTTATATTCACTTATATAAATTTATATTTAAATAGCAATAGACATATTTATATGTCATCAAAAAGAAATTAAATAATCTATTCAAAAATACAAATATAAGATAATAAATATACTTAAACACAAAAATATTAAGTTTGGTTTCTTCAGTTTGTAAAATAGTCTTACTTTTTACAAGATTTATATGTAGGTCTCTTCTGATTTTTAAAGTATTCTTCATTTTATAGTTTTTTAACCTAGTGTTTACCTGTTGTGTCCTCTTGCAATCCAACATCAAATGCCAGCTTATCCATTGAAGATCGAGATGTGGAGAGGCAGCATAGATACTATCAAGAGAAAAAAAGCATACAGTATTTGTTCTGCTCACTTCTGATAATCCACTAAAATAATAAAAGCCATCAAACTACTAACACAGGATTAAATAGTCCTAGATTATCTCCACTAGTTACTCTCAAGAACATGTATGCCTGATAAACTGATTGGCACTCAACGAGACTTGACAAAGATACTTGTAAAATAACCTCTCAGTCTATCCAGGCTATCTTTCCATTGAGACAGGAATAACGAGAGTGAAAATAAAGGAGTTTGTTGCATCGCATTTTAGCTCCATGAAGCTTCACTTGTGGTTAAGGAACCTGTATAATTGAACATAGAATTGAAGACTAAGACTTCTGTCTAAGCTACATACAAGAAGGAATTTCCTTTTCCACTCAGCCTCCAACATATGGTCAGGTTGAGAGCAAGATACCAGCTGTAGATTCAGTGAAAGCTTATGCAATATGGAATATCCAAGAGAAAAGAAATTACCAACTCAGACTAATGAACAGAGGATTCAGCGCTATGGGAGCCAGACTTAGTTTTAGCACTTACCCAGGTACAACCACCTTGGTTTCATATTCCCAAGCATCCACCCTTCACAAAGGCTTCCAGTAACCATGAGTAAAATGCCTCTTTGATGTGAATAATTCTCCAGACATCAGCAAATAGCAATAGCGTGGGCACCTTCAAACAAGACTTTCATAAAAAAAAGAAATCATTGCTGCTCACAACTGCTGTTACATACCATGCCGCTATAGGAATGGCGCAGCAAGATTGCATGCCCGTAGAGCAGTGTTCGATGGCCACCACCTTGTGCAGACTGAAAGATAAAGAGAAACTATATAGTGATATAATAAAATAAGGCCTTTTGAGAAAGAAAGGAAGAAACACAGGAGAAAATTGAGTACTTTGTACCATCACCTATTTGGCATAAAATAAAAAATACTAGAATTTTTGAATCCTTCTTCCTTGGGCTGAAAGCAGGCAACTTCTAGAGGACAGCAGCTTTGATGTGTGTCATGCTACCCTTTACACTCTTATGTATTGTTAAATCTCTCCATATTCACCCATTTTCCATCGAAATTATATATTTTTATATACAGAAGGCATGCAGAGGGAGCTTCTGGAGTATTCTCCTTATTTTATCAGAAAGTATTAATCAATCACATTGAAGATCATCAACATGTGGGCTGCTTGCACCCCACTGCTTAAATACTATCAGATGGAATTCTTTATCTGCTAGGACAGGTAAGTGCTCAAAGATACCTAAGCCAACCCAACACAATTTGGATGTTATGAAAATTCAGAAATCATGCCCAAGTAATTGTTCCTCTTTAGAAACACAGAATTAATTTTGAGTGAAAGAAAATGAAAGTAATGAAACTCTTTTATCCCAAGAAACTACAACCTTTTATTTTTCCACCATATTTTCATTACAGTTTCTATTTATCAATAATCAGTTTAACTACTCACGAAAGAATAAATAAATCTTGTTAAAGCATGAGTAATCCTTCAACAACTTCTGAAGATTTATGTATTCCTTAGACTTAGAAGCAGATGACTGGGATTGGACAGGAGCAAAGACTGTCTGACAACACAGTGCCAAGAGCATAAGTTCATATTTCTCTGACATAACAACTCACATAACATTTATGCACACCACACTCTTCGAGAAGTATTGATAAATACGTACTTTATGAGTCTATAAATGTGACAATTCTACAACCAGCGTTCCTAAATTCCACAGGATTCCTAATTTAATTAATTTCTTAAATACAGCATTTATACCCTTTTACCACTGTAGACTGATCTTCTCTTTGACTGAAGCATCAGATTCATTACAGAATAAATTGGAAACAATCATACTAACTTATGTCTCTGGAAACTACACTTCAGTGCTGAAGATCAATTTAACTGAATGCCTATGGTAGCAACACACAATTATTTCCCCTCCTTTTTTACTCATTGACCTTCTTTATCTTTTACACATAAGCATTTGATGGTTTTTGAGTTACCTGATCAAGAAAAAAAAAGAATAGGAATAGGTGGTGAAAAAGCACGCACTTAAAAAAATAATAATTTTAGTACTTTAAAAAAAACACCAAAAGTTTCTGGCTTTTATCTTTGAGAAAACAGCAGCTTGATGGACACAAGGTGTATTTTGACTTTAAGCAAACTGCATAGCAGTCAAAATGCAGGGAGGAACATTCAATAATCTCTCTGGAAGACTGAATGACATGAATTTTTATAAAGAAAGAATCAAGTCATGGAGTTTGTCATAGACACAGTCTTGACAGTAAGATATGAAGGCTTAGCTTTGAACTACCATTAATATCACCATTTTTCCAAAGGCACGAGGAAAGAACCAGACATTTGACAATGTCAGGCCCACTGTGCCACAGATTAATGCTGAACATCTGCTGCTCATGACATTCAGGAAAAGAAAAAAACTGCTGTGAAAATACCGCCCTACCAACATTCAATCAATATTTTTATCAAAAATATTTTGTGTTACTATCCATACATTTATCTAACACAAATATTTGGTTGGCTGCAGTATAAAAGATGAGAGGAATACTGGGACCAAGAAAATCACAGCAATGCTACTTTGGCCTTACTTTGGCCATATTGATTTGTCTGTCTAGCACCTATTTTGTTCAATGTTCACTTGTAGCTGAACAGGAGAAAGGCTGGCTCAAAAAAACTTGAATCACTTCTGTGAAAAATGGAAGAGCGACGTTTTAGATATTTTTTCCAAGAGGATTAAAGCAATTCTTTTTAACGAGTATCATTTTGCCCACTAAAAAAAAAAAGCAAGCAAGTTCACTGTTTGTTGTTTAGATGGAAAACAGAATTGCAGAAAACATTTTAAGCATTTTTCACTTAGAGGTTTCTGAGAGGCAATCATGATCAAACCATCCATGTGGAAAGAAATTGAAAAGATGGAACAGAAAAATACAGGAAAAGATAGAAAAGAAAGTTGGTTCTATGAAACTGCCTTCCATTTTGAAGCTTTTCTTCCAGATATGTACATACCTATATGTTCATTTCCTGTTTTAATGGCTCATTTCATAACTAAATACTAAGCATTTTTATTTATGCCAGAAATTACATAGCAAGTAGCCGTCGGACCATGATTTTCTACTGAAAGAATCTTTGATTTTCAAAATGATCCATTCTGTATCCAGCAGAAAGCTGTAAATTTTCCACATTAGAGAAAAAATTAAAATAAATTTAAAGGTCAACAACTGGATTTCTATGGCAAAGTTGCAATATCCAAGATGAGATCTGTCACTGAAGTTTGACCAAGTTTCTAGTAATACTGCATTTCAGAAGACTCTGCAAGTAAGACACAATGCTGACATTCAATCCATAATGCCTATAGATTTTTGCAGAAATATATATGAATGGCATTATAATACAAACAAGTTGCTAACACCACATTATTTATCCTGAGTCCTATTTTCTTTATGTTTTTAATTTCCAATTTTCAGAGTAATTTCTAAGTTAAATAATACATTCCTCAAGTAAAACCAGGCTGGATAAAAATACATTTGTGTTCAAAGAAGAACTTACTCACTGAAATTCTAAAAAATATGCCATTAAACAGTATCAATTATATTAACACAAAATTCTTTTCATCTTATCCCTCAAGAATATGGGATTTAGAATAAGACTTAAAAAGCCTTCAAAACTGGCTAATACTAAAGACAATAAATTGAGATTGAAGGCATATGGGGTAAATTCACAATGCTTGTTAAAACTTCATGTAAACTGCCCATCTGTAATTTAATATTTCTGCAGCTGGAATACAAGATTAATTTGGAGTCATCTCATTATCCAAAAGTTATTTCCAAAGAAAAGGCAATTCAGAATACAACAAGAATTAGAGCTGAAGACATTAGCATTCAAAAAATATAAACTGCTTTCAAGTTTCATACATTGTTAGACCAGGCAACGAAAATAGACTACTAAGATCTGAGCTGTTTAATTTGATGTAAAGAGTGTTACTTGAAACAAAAATAAGGGAAAATAAGCTAAAATTGGGAAATACTTCTTTTTCCTCAATTTTTAATAGAAAGAGGATTAAAATGCCAGAAAGCACTCAAACACTACAACCTCTAAAATATCTAGCAAAATGTGAAAATTATGGAAGTAGCATAACATGAAATAATATTTATAATTAGATTGAAAAATAAATATGTATTTTACTGTGAATACCAACCCTGTAGTATGATATGTTATATCTGACCTGACAAACCCCTTGTATCTGTAAAACTTTGTATATACATGACTGTCATAGGTATGTACAGAGCAAAAACTTCACACAATAGCACCTGCACTGCTGTGCCTATGGCTGTACTGCTACACTCCTGGACACGAGAAGCTGCAGGAAATTAATCATGGTGACACTGAGTAAGTGGTTTGGAACCATTTGTGCTTCCAGGAACCTCACAATGATACTTTTTAGAGGCTGGTGAAAAGCCTTGTGGCATCCATGATACTCGTAACCCTTCTATTCTTTTTAAAGGAACGGGCTTATTTCTACTAGAGAAAAACATTTCTTAGACCAGTGAGTACTCTACTGCAAGAAAATGCTGATGTTTCTTTGCTGACTTTTCTTCACAGGTCTACACACTCTTCAAATGTGTGAGAAAAGTGAAAAATCTATGGTTTTCAGGGAGGTACTAGAGAAAGACAACCATGTGAAAGCATGTACTTAAATAAGTTATTTCACTGTGTGTACAGACAAAGCTTCTGTAACACTGTCATTACTCAGAAACCTAATGCTTGAGAAAGCATGACAGCAATTGCATTAGCATATGGCTATTCAAATAAGTCTAGTCACCCACGAAAGCAATTTAAAAATACTGAATGTGTCACAAGAACACAGGAACTGATTCACACTCTAGAAAAATTCATACAAGATAACACAGTGAACTTTTAAGAACAAGGTAATGGCTTTTCCTGCTTCATTCCATGATGGGTCCATATCAGTAGAATGGAATTACTGACACATGCTATAGGGAAAATGACAGTTCAAAGACTAAAGCGTAGGTGAAAATAACTTTGATGGACTTAATAAAAATTAAAAAAAATCAAATGAAACAATAAGTGACAACACATCGGTAGTAAATCTCTCTGCTGTTCAGCCTCATATTTCCTCTGTGTGCCAGATCCAGCCCTAACAGTCTAGATGGAATTTAGGAGCACTCAATATTAGCTCTGAATGGGTTTCTTAAAAATACTACGTAACTACTTTCATGGCACTGAACATCATTACTATGGGAAAGCCTGTACAGCAGCCATACAGCAAAAGAGGCAACATTCTCTCCATATTTCCTGATAGGTGTTTCCCAAGGCAAATCCTGCAAAGTAATGCTAAAAGTTTCAAATATGACTATTAGTGGCTGTTTCATATGTACACTGGAGTAAACAGTATCCTTTAAAGCACTGAGTTCTTACACCTCTTTAAAATGCAGCATACTAATGATGGCCATCTTAAACTTAAAACAGATGCTAGAGACAACAGCATGTTCAACACAGAACATCTATCCATAAAAACATTGAAAATATAAATGCAAAGGCATTATTTTCTACATCAAGAGTGTGTTCTAAGTTTCATGAAGTTTGGTAGTTTATTTCTAATGTTTATACTGTTAGCTACAAAATTATGAAAAACAAAATTATATTTCTAAATCTAGACACTTAGATTAAACATATAAGCAGAAGCATAGCATTAAAGACAGTTACCTGCTTTGAATTGTTTTAAATTAAAAACCATCACTACCACATAAATAAACCAAGGAGGAAATTGCACCCATCAGTGATAGAAGCTCTAAAGAATTATGTATACAAAAAAACACATGTTCCTCCAGTGTGGAATCTTCTCCAAGTCCCTTCCCTAGGACCCACATTGCAGCTGTCAAATTTTTCATTCAGAATTCATTATCTGAAACTGTGGGTTTGATATATTATGAAGAGAAGTCAAATAGGAAATCTGCATCTGACCACATGTATTGTCTTGAAAAAAATCAACTACCATGCATTTTGAGTAAAAGTATATTTAGGCCCTGGAACTATGCTGTTCCCAGTCAGAAATAACCTGTGCTAAGATCATAGATGTAAGACTGTTGGCATCAAAGCCTTTATCAGGACACTGATGAAAGGCTAATATGATCTGAGGTAGTTCTTTAAGAAGAAAACTGTGAATGCACAAGAAATATATGCTTTGTTTATATAAAATTCTTTAGGACTTGAAGGTTTCCATTTAAGCAACCTGCATGATAGAATGAAAATTACTGAAAGGATGTGGAATAAATGCAGATATTGAAAGCTTTTGAATCCTCACTCAGGAGAAGGAAAACTCCATGGCAGAATTAGCAAGGAAGTGAAAGAAATCTAGAAAAGACTAAAAGGAATTGTGAGGAACTGGAGGGAAGGATGTCCCATCTAAAACGAGTCTAAAACCATCTCAGTATGGCTCTACACATAAGTATTTGCATGATGCTCCAACCGTTTCTGTAGAGGAGATGATGCTCAAAATATTTCCAGAGTGATCTAAAAACTACTCACCTATTCATTTCATTATTAATACCCAGTTTCTTAATCTATTCTAGACCTATGTTGACAGAGGCCACTATTTATCTAGAATCAGCAATGCTGCAATTCTATTCCAATTGCCTATGAGACCACAACAGGTCTGAGACCTCTTACTCCCCATGATTATACACACTCTAAACTTTTTCACACTGAACACAACTTCAGATGACTAACAAGAGCTTCATCCTGATACTAGGCAACATCCAGGTGGAAAATATGGGAAGGCTCATTCTCTTAATACCATTGCAACCAATTACAGTTTATGAAAAGCTAAAAAAATTTCTTGATGTGGTAGGTTGACCTTGGCTGAACACCAGGTGCCCACCAAGCCACTCTATCATTCCCACTTCTCAGCTGGAGAGGGGAGAGAAAGTAAGATAGAAAACCACTTGTAGGCTGAGACAAGGCAATTTACTAAAGCAAAAGTGAAAGGTCACGCATGTGCACAAGGAAAATAAAGATTTTATTTGCTACTTCCCTTCATCAGGCATTGTCTGGCCACTTCCCAGGAAAGGGAAGTGCAGGGCTTCAGCACATGCAGTGGTTAGTCCAGAAGGCAAATGTTGTAAATAAAGGATTTACTTCACTCCTCATTTTCTTAGCTTTCCTATCTGAGCAGACATCATATGATATGGAATATCCCTTTGGTCAGTTTGGGTCAGCTGGCCTTGCTGTGTCCCCTCCTACGAGCTTGCCCACCCACAGCCTCCTGATGGGGTGGGTGGAAGGCTGGAGAAGCAGTGCTGATATTGTACCAGCACTGCTCTACAGTGGCCAACACACTGGTGCATTATCAACAGCTTTCTAGCCACCAATGTGAAGTACAGCACTATGGGGGCTGCTATGGGGAAAAGGGAAAAATGAACTCTATCTGAGCTAGACCTAATAGACTTGATGACAAAATACAAACTCAGACTAATTTAGCCTAAGGAAACTAAAGAATCAGTGAAGAGAAAAAGGCCCTTTTCGTAAGTAATTCAGCCCAGCTAAAATCTGAGCATTCTGCTTGTGGTTACACAGGGAGTTTAGAATACCCATGGCTCCAAGTCTGGTATTTCAGTCTTGTGAGATGAATTCCAACCAAAGAGTCTAGAAAATGCCAAGCAAGGGTGTAAACAGAGTGTATAGAAACAGGCTGAATCACTGCAGAACTTGAAAAGTAACCCTGGAACAGAGCTAGAAGACTTGTGAGACAAGATTAGGCAGGCAAAACTAAACAACTGACACTTGGGAGTGCTAACACTGGGAAATTAAATCTTCGGCAGCATCAGAGAACTAGAAAATGCTGCAAGCAGCAAACTACAAACAAAGCTACAAAGAGTGAGCCCGGAAGTTTTACATGTTCTTCTTGCTCATGGAAGTATCCATTTTCTTTAAAAATCTTGATACAAAACAAACAGAATTTGCCCTCTCAAGTAACAGCATCCAGGCCTACAGCCTTGAATTCTTCTACCAAAAAAACCAAATAGCTAATGAGACCCATCTGCAATTACTGTGTTGTTGGGCTGCCATTTCCAGTGGTTGGCACCAAACCTACAGCTTTAATTGCTTAGAATTTAAACATGCAAAGTAAATAACCCATTGACACATGGCATTGAGCTAATATTCCTTCACTCAATTCTATCACTTCACAGCAATGTCAAAGGGTGAATTCAAACGATCTAAAAAAGTCTGTTTGTCTGATCGTAGCCTATACACCATATTACAATAGAATAACAAACAGGAAGTTGAATCTACCAAGACATTATATACACTGCACATATTCTAGTCTTTATAGCTTATTTTTAAATCATATTTAGTTGATTGACTCTCCAGAAATTCACTACAAAACAATAAGTGCTGCTAAAATTCAGGAAAAAATCCATTATTCTACTAATGGAGATTAGTATGACTGATTATTGCTGGTATCTACTCTTAGATGGCCACTGTGACCAAAAAAAACCAAAAAAAGTACTAGAAAAAATACTCAAACAAAAAACTCCCAACAAAACAAACAAAAACCCAACAAAAACAACCCCCAAAAAAACCAACAACAAAAAAAAAAACTAAATTTTCATTGACATGATCAGTGGTTACCTCCTATTTTGCGCTAAGCTGAAAGCAAAATATAAAAAGAGAGTTTAGTGAAGCTATGGATTTCCTATGGTTGGCTTGAATTACAAGCTGGACCACAGTGTGCAATTATGCTTTATATAAACATCACATAAAAATCTGAACTTGAAAAAATCAAGTGGCCAATAAAAAACATTAAGCATGTCTTATTAACTTGAGAACACAGAAATATTTTAGTCTACATTAAAAAGATTGGAATCATTGGTAATGATGACAAATATTTGTGCCAGCCCCATGTTAAATGATCTCAATTTTGCTAATATTGATCTGTTGGAAGGCAGAATTAGAAACACTTCAAATATATCTCATCATTAGTATTTCTGACACTACATTTAAGTTATCACTTTCCCAGCAATGGAAAACTTCACAACAAACAAAAGCAGGCACAGCAGTAAAAATAAATCAAAAGTAAATAATATTGATCATCTGTTTCCAGCCTTACATGTAAAATAAACATTTGTATTTATAGCTGAGGCAATACTTTCATTACAAACGCCTACTTTCAAGCACTTGCAGTGTTTTGGAAAAACTGCCCAAGAGGATAAAATTTATCGATCTCTGCCTTTGCCTAGTGAAAATTTCTCTTCCCCCATACTCCTCCTCCTTATCTGCATAGGACATATAAGAAGTAATAAAAATCTTCCTGGTTATTTTAGAGCTAAATAAGTGGAGGAGGGAGGCATTTCTCACAAGTTAAGGATTGTGACTAAGCTTTTTCTGTTGCTGTATGATACAAGGAATGTGAATCATCCTTGTCACTTGAGAAAGAAACTCACAGATAAAGAATAAGACAGACAGCCGAGTGGGAAGAAAAGATGGATAAGCACAGGAATCATGCAAAGAAAATTCCTCTGACATCATTAGATCCAGCCCTTAAAATAGAACTGCTTATCTAGCCCAGAATTTCTCCCTTTGGGAGACTGACAATGAAGCAAGACCATACCACAGAAGAGCAAACTCTCAGGGGATGAAAATCAGTAAAGGAAGCATTTTAGAAGTTGAATTGGAAATAGACATTGATAGTTAAAGTAGAAAATGGATAAGCAACACATTTTGGTGAAAACTGTAGCTAATTATTCCAATGTCAGTTATTTAAAAAGCTAAATGCTTAGAGGTTCACCAAGTGCCTTTTCATAGTTTCAATTTTTTTTAAAAAAAAGAGAGGAAGAGGGGAGAATGCAGGCCTGAGAAGCACAGCTACAGCAAACACCTAGTGATCTAAGGCAGTGACAGTCTCATCCCAAGGGCTCCCCACCCACCCCACTGAGACACCGAACCATCACAAGAGCATTCTCGTGATAGAAGAAACAGTGTGCTGTCCCTGCTTTCCAAAATGCCCAAATGTTTTACTGTGACTTCTGTTATTTATGAATTGTCTCAAGATTTTGTATTTACTAGATAATGCTACATTCTTACTGAAAAGATAAGTATGAATTGAGAATTAGAGAAGCCAGTCAAAACTTCTTTCTCCACAAAGGTACCTGCCTTTAGTCCTTCATGATCTAAATAAACCATAACCTCAATTCAAAGCAGAGTCACTGTGGTTTCTAAACCCAGATTTTTAAAAAAATTGGTAGGTTTTATTTTAGTGAAGGAAAGTTTGATGCTGATGTTAAAAATAAAGAAATAGAATTAATTAAATTATATTGTAGGAATTCACAGGAAGTATAATACCAAATGTTTAACTTGCTTACCTTCATCATAAATTTCTGTAGATCCATGAGAAGGAGAAAAAAAAGAGAAAATGTGAAATGAGTATTTGCTTTCAGATGCTTAAAAATGGGATTTGTTTTCCCTGAAAATGTGAGTGGGATACACTCAATAGAAACCACATTTAAAAGGAACATTTATCATTGCAATTAGCATAATTATAGCTTGTGCTGGAAAGCAAAACAGCTACTCAGAACAAGGCTTCATCAGGATTTTTATGCAATAGTTTTCTTAGATTTCTTCATTATTTTAAATAATATAGCATATGAAATACTTACTGCTTAAAGATAAAACAGTACAGGCAAAGCAGGAGTCATGCCTGATCATTTTAAATAACTTGCTCTGCTGATAGTTTCTAAGTACAATATGATTTTCTAAGCACAATGTGACTTGTAAAGTTCAAAGTGCAGTGCTGAAGAACATCGCTATTTTAGTAACATATCGTATGTAAATGTAAAATAAATTAAGAAAATTTAAATGTTAGTAAGACGTCATGCAGTGGTTTAAAAACATTGAGGGCCACATGACTGATGCCAGAAGATTATGAAAATTTTTAGGTTAATTTTCATGAAAGTTGCTCAAGAATAGAAGGAGAGTGACATGCATGCAATGATTTGCTTTTCTTTGTGGGAGATCTATGGCCACCTTTTGCCCTTTTGACCTGATCAGTTCATGTTTTGATATCACAAAAGTTGAAAACTGAGGACTGAAGTTCATCTCTATCCCACATGAAAAAAAAGTCTAACTGGAGAGCTTCCAAGGAAGACTGACTGCTTTCATTTCATACATGCTTTTATAACAGAAGTTTCTATTCTCAAAGATGTACAAGATGTCCTAGCTAAAGGAAAAAGAAATAGTATAATCTAATACTCTTAACATTTTCTGCAGACTTTTCTTTTTAAAATTCTTCTAGGTTTATTTGGTTGCTATCAAAATAGCTTGGCAACTGTTACCATGAATTTTTTTTTGTTTTTACTGGGTGGCTCCAGAAACCAACCAGAAATCTTTACTGACCTGTCTACAGTGGGATATGTATAAATTCATTAATACAGAAACAAGTTACACACATGATTAATTCAAATAAAATCTTTCCTCTATTTGTCAACACTGACTTTCACTTGCCAACATGCTGTCAGTTTATCAAGCATATTAGATTTGTCAAAGTCTCTTAGAGCTGTCATTCATCTATGAAATTTTATTCTGAGAACTATACAACTCGTTTGCTTCTTCCATATTACAAGTACATTAAGCAACCGTCCCATGAAACCTTTTACTTCTCAACAATGTATTTAAATGATTGTAATCTCTTAACTACTTTCAAGTTAACTTGATTAATTAATACAGCAGCTTCTTGTGCTGGATTTTTTGGAAGACCAGATTTAACAATTCATTCTCTTCAGTAAACATATTAAATGAGCTATAACAAATGAGAGAGAAACAATTGTCATCTATTTGGATCTGTCATATCAGCTTCTTTAGAGCTACTCTGGTTCCTTAATAATTTTGAAGACAATATACATGTCATTCTTTCTTTCAAGCTAGAAAATCTGAAAGACAACAGTGGGTGAGGGAAGTCTGAATACATATATCCACCTACTTCTTCAAAACCACCAGGGAAAGAAATACTCTGAAATGTAATTGTTTCAAGAAATGTTTTCTCTTTGTGGCAAACACTTAAATGTATGTTATGCCTGTAAACGTGAAGCGAATGCCCCTGTGAAACTTCGGACCAGGCCTGAGAACTTAGATATGAACTGCAAGGGTCACAGCTGACAGCAAACAGCTAGGACAAAGGGTTCCAGATACTCCTGTTGTATCTTATGCAAGAACATTCTCCAAAGCTTTTAGACCAAACCTCTTCTTAGTTAAAGGAGAATGCTTACTTTTAAAAACATTAACTCTTAGCTTGGGGAAAAAAAGGGAGAGAAAGAGAAAAAAAACCACAGTAGAAATTATGGACTTCATGCAGGCAACAGGCTGTTACACAAGAAATTTCTCCAACTCATTCTTTGCAGAGGAGAGAACTTCCTGCTCCTACACATTTGTTCTCTGTGTCTCAGCACAACACTGCACATGAGTTTCTGGGCTAAAACTAGCAATTCAGAATGTGTATTTGAAAATTAAATTGTTAAAACAGATGTAATCTGAAATTTCATAAAGTCAGTCTAACTTTCTGTCCTAGTTTTGCCTGAGACAGAGCTAATTTTCTTCCTTGTGTCTGGTGTAGTGCTGTGTTTTGAATTTAGGATCAGAATAATGATAGTAACACACTGATATTCTAGTTGTTGCTAAGCAGTATTTACACTAAATCAAGGACTTTTCAGGTTCTCATATCACTCTGTCAGTGCATAGATTGGAGGGAACAAGAAGCCAGGAGGATATATTGCCAGAACAGCTAAGGGGCTGCTGCTCAGGAACTGGCTGGGCATCAGTTGGTGAGTGGTGAGCAATTGCATTGTGCTTCAATTGTTTTGAATATTCTAAATTTTTGTTATGATTATTATTTTATTTTCTGTCCTATTAAGCTGTCTTTATCTCAACCCATTTTATTTTTTTTTCCCAATTCTCACTCTCATCTGGGGAGGTTGGGGAACCAGTGAGCGAGCAGTGGGGTGTCTAATTGCCTGCCCATTTAAAAGACCTCAATCCTTTCTGGTGCCCAAAATGGCGCACAAAGGGTTGAGATAATGACAGATCTGATCAGATCATGTTATAACAAATCTGCTATAAGCATTCATTATATTATTAGTCTCTGGTCACAATGTTGATTTATTTGCTCTCAGAGCCCACGGAAACATAGAATCATAGAATGTTTTTGGTTGTAGGAGGCATTTAAATGTCATGTAGTCCAAACCCCTGCAACGAGCAGGGACATCTNTCACTTGTTTTGAATATTCTAAATTTTTGTTATGATTATTATTTTATTTTCTGTCCTATCGAGCTGTCTTTATCTCAACCCATTTTATTTTTTTTTCCCAATTCTCACTCTCATCTGGGGAGGTTGGGGAACCAGTGAGCGAGCAGTGGGGTGTCTAATTGCCTGCCCATTTAAAAGACCTCAGTCCTTTCTGGTGCCCAAAATGGTGCACAAAGGGTTGAGATAATGACAGATCTGATCAGAGCATGTTATAACAAATTTGCTATAAGCATTCGTTATATTATTAGTCTCTGGTCACAATGTTGATTTATTTGCTCTCAGAGCCCACAGAAACATAGAATCATAGAATGTTTTTGGTTATAGGAGACATTTAAATGTTGTCTAGTCCAAACCCCTGCAACGAGCAGGGACATCTTCAGCTGGACTAGGTTGTTTAGAGCCCCAAATAACATGATCTTGAATGTTTCCAGGGATGAGGCATCCACCATCTCTTTGGGCAACCTGCTCCAGTGTCTCCGCACTCTCATTGTAAAAAAACTTCTTCCTTATATCTAACATAAATTAACCCTCTTTCAGATTAAAACCATCTTCTCTTTTCCTATCACAACAGGCCTTATAAAAAGGCAATCTTTCTTACAGTTTTTGTGCATGTTCTCAAAGTTGTGTTATGTAACATCTTATTTGAGATATTTGTCCCCTGCAGTGCTTTTTATCAACTCTGGGGCTTGATTAAGGTCATCAGTTTGTTGTACTTTCCAATTCTGTGTTAGGATACAACAAAATTGAGGGTCTTGAGACTAATCTGGTATTTGTACTCAGCATTGCCATCACCCTCATATTCCAGTAGCCACCTATTGAAAACTATTAATAGTTACCTTTACTCCTCAGAGAGCCAACCTATGTAGGAGATACCTTCCTCCATCTTCCTCTTTTTCTCCTGGCTAATTACCATAACACTTGAGAATTCTGAATATCCTTAGGATGCTCAAACCAGCACGTTCCTATTACTAAGTCTCCTGAATGTGTTTCAGGTCTTGTTTAAGGTTAAAAAACTGTTTAAGAATACCATCCATAGATCTGCCCTGAGACTGGATAGTGATGAGTGTCAGGGTGCATGGGGTAGTATAGGCATGTGCCTAGGACAGCCATCACCACCACCATTTTGGAATTTCACCCCTGAACAAGTGCAGAATCCTGAAAAGCTAGTAAAACATTTGGGAAAGGTATGGTCTCTCTCTGGTGATTCCACAGAGACACAAATCACTGCAACACGTTTGGGTCAGACTCAGGCCTGCTGAACCCTGTTGAATGCTATTCAGTACACTCAAGGGGAAGAAAATGTCTTTGGATCTGAGAACAAAATGACAGGCACTGCTGCTA
>WEIV01011953.1:720-16788 GCA_013390005.1 Calyptomena viridis
GTGGCTCCTACTGTTACTATGGTGATACAGCAAACCAAAGATGTGACTGCAACACAGTCCAACAAAAAAGTCTGCAGAGACTGTAGGTTAATAGTGCCCACATCATTTCTGTCTCCATTGCTGCTCTTTTAGATGTACCAATATGGGACAAAAGCACAACTTCATTTTGGTACAGATGTTTAAAGATAATACTGCTTCAGCTTTTGTCACCTATTGTGTACTCACTCCAAGGACAATGTTACTTATTTGTGTTGCTTGCTGGCCACCTCTGGAAATGTCTCTGTTTTCATCATATTGCCTATTGCTGTACCAGCATTATTCTCTTCCCATGTCTTACATCACGAATTATGTCAGAATAATAATGAATCAAATCAAAACACAGAATGACAGTGTTTGCCTGATGTGAACATGCTCTGAGAGTGAAATTAGACTTGCTAAAATGCACATGCATAAATCTCTCATCATTTATATATGTCATTTATTATTCTTAAAAATATAACTTCATGTTATGAATGAAATGTGGTTCAGCACAAAATGAAACTAAACTGGACCTGCTATAAGTTCAGTGTCCAACAAAAATTACCTTTTACATGTTGTGGGAATATCTCTTGCATCATTATTTAAGCCTTATGGATTCTGTTCTACTTTTTCTTATTCTTCTTCATCAAGTTTTTCTTGATGTTTTTCTCACATTTGTTAACAGAACTTCAAAATTCCCAATTATCTGTCAGGTTTTTTCCCCTGTTTGCTCCATGTACAATCGTGCTTAGCTATGGTCTTTCTTCCTAAGCAATTTCTGCTTAAAACCTGGCAATTTTCCTCCATCTCTTCCCTGGATAAAGCAAGTCTGTGAAACAAAATCATTTTAAGTGTATTACCTGTCAAGTTTCTGTCATCAATATGTAAGCATGTATTTGTATTTCTTTTGGTTCTTCAAATGAGTGGGAAATTGAATCAGGTAGAACCAAGATCCTAGAACTTTCTAACAACCACAATTACACTGATAAGAATTTTATGATCTTGCAGCCTACTGACAAAAACTCATTTAAATTACTGCTGTGTTGCTTTTTGTTCTGTTACTCTATTAAAAGCCAAACACATACATTGGGGAAAGGAGTTGAAATAATACAAATTATACAGTTAAATATCCCCCAAACAATCTTCTTATTCATAGTGGGTTTGATGTTAACATGTTTAATCATTTTGCACATTCAGAATAGATTCTATGACATTTTGAAATCTGTATGCTGTTAAAAGCAGCAATAAGAGCAAAAAAATGTTTCAGTAAATATTATCATAAAATATTGATTTTAATTTAAAAGAAAATATAAGGAACCTGACTGGCAATCAAAACATTAAGACTAAGAAAAACACTGTAAACTTTATCTTATTTTATCCTGCAAGTCTTCTAAATAATATTTTTTTAATAGCAAGAAAATAAGTATTACAATGTGCTAGATAAGAACCTTTTAGGATTATTAAATAAACCTAGTGCTATTTTATCTTAAAAAAGCAACCAGACTTGCAAAGACTCATTAGTAATTTGAAAACCATGTTATGCTACACTTGCATTTAATAAGGTAACAATTTACATTTATGCAGTACCTTTTATCCCAAAGCAATTTACAACTTACAGCCAGAGATTATCACTTCATCTCCAGTGAAACTCAACTGTGAAGTGTTGCTCTCTACTATAAAGCACAAATTCTGGTAGGTAACAATAAATATAAGGTTTCAGTTGAATAACTGTGACTCTTATGTCTCAAATTGAATTAAAAATATTAAATTATTTTTCTAAAGTTGCCCTTTTTTTTCTACTGTCCACTTGCAAAATGAGAAACAGGTTCTATAAAAAGCAGAAAAACATTTGCAAAACCCCTGTATAGATTATCTGAACAAAACATTTCCAGCAATATTGCTGGTCCAGAGAGGATTCTGAAAGTTCCATCTAAGGTATGGTTAGAACTTCTTCCTGAACTGCTTCCTATGAACAACAGTATTTAGGAGTGGTTTGAGATCAGGAGCTACAATTAGATATACCTCTAGCATTCAGATATTTCCATAAAGACAAGTCTTAAGAGAAAAAAATAAGATAGCTACACCAAGCATTCAAAATGTAACAAGTTAGGCTTTATTCACTAGAATAATAATGTTACCTTAAAACAAGTATAAGTTGTATACTTCCATTTTCTGTGAATTTACTCTCTGGAATGCACATTTTCAACTTTTAACTTGCGACAACAAAGACAAAAAAATTGCTCCTTTAAAAAACAAAGAAACAAATAATACTGAAGGCAAGAAGTTACATGACTTGAAATACTATGGGTTTAGGGCAAAAACACTGGCTAGCTTGCTATAAGGTTAAACAATCAGTTTTGGTTTTCCATGAGGGCATGAGTTTTGGCATGAGGGTAACGTTGGACTGAAATTCATGCTTTCCTGTATGGAAAAACAAGAGTATGTGAATGAAATGGACAGAAAATGTAAAATACTGATAAAAAGGAAAACACCTTCTTGCCCAATCAGCCTGTGGAACCACCTTCCATAAGGTATGATGAAAAATAAAACATGAGCTTAAAACTTCAGATATCAGTGGATCATTCCATCCTCAGCATGCAAGACAAAGTCCTTCAGAGACATGAACATTGGACATCAGGATGTAGCATCAGGACCCGACCATGCCACCAACACTTTGGTTGCCTAATGCAACCCTATGTAAACTTTCTTAACCTGTTAAGATAAGCAATTTTTAGAATTAGTAGTCTTCTTTGGAGACAAGACCACAGACAGCAAAGAAGGGTTTACAAAAATCTACATAAAAAGTCCATTCCAATTCCAGGATCAGAGTCTGATTCTTGCCCTGGGGCCTACTGATGGCCATAACTCAGTTGACCTTCTACCAGAGAGGGGACAAGGAAGGTTCTGCAACAAAAGGCAGCTCTCCAAGAACCTACTGGCGACAGAACCAGATCACTGATCTCATTGATTGCATTTCACAGGATACACAAAAGTCCTGTGAGAAGTGGCCCTATTGTTGTTTTCATGTTTTAAATTGATAAAAAGAATAAGTAAAGCACTAATTGATCATCTACTGTGAAAAGATCTGGAGAAATACTTAAAGCAGCAATGTGAATACCCTGTCAGAATAAATCATAAAACGTGCATTTCCATAGATGTCTCAGAGTGAATACTTCATGCAGTCTGACAAGGCCATTTTGCATTGATCACATCCAGTTCTTCTCGGACACTCATGCATAAACACTTGCTACAACAACATTAATGAGCAATGACACAAGGAATTTCAGTCTAACCAAACAGACTCCATCTGAACAGTTACATGCTTAAATCCTTAAACTCCTTGCCTATCTCCCTTGAGCAAATGAGGGCTTTTTTTCTTTAAATGTGATAAAAAATTGATCAGATAGTTGTCATTTAGTACCTTTTCTTCACCAAATCCTCTTGATAGAAGAGAAACATAATAAGGCTACCATGTTAGGAGCCATAATAAGGAGCCATGTTCCTCCTCACAAACTGCATGCATCTCCCCTTTCATTCCATGTCATGCTAGCTATTCACAAAGACTTTGGAAGAACTAGAATTGGTGCAGAACTTTAGTAAATCAACCTAACCAGACAAATCTCTCATAGTTTTCATTTAATGTCATTTCCTTTCTGCAACTGTCAACTTTCTAACCCCATCTTATCTCTTCTAAAGACTGTATTCTACCAATTGGGTTCAGAACAAAAAAAAAAAAAAAGAAAAAAGGAAAAAAAAAAGCAAAAAAGAAAAGCAGAAGCTTAACCCAAAAGTTCTTAGTAATTTCTAAGATACTCATATCTTGTAACAGGCCTCTAATATCTGGATATAAAAATAGTATTATTTTGGTTATATATAATCAGCAATCTAAAGGGTCAAGTGACTTACAGTCCACTCTGCTTATGCTGCCCTCCTCCAAGCTTCCACTCAGAGAACAAAATTGGAGAGTGTATCTTGGGAGCTATAGAAGCATGTTAAAATTCTGTGTTCCCCATCCACACTACGTCTTCGGTCATCAGTACTTTGGTCATCAGTTGGAACTTTTAGGAGACAATATGTACAACATAAGGAGATCAATTATTCCTTTGTGGTAGGAAAGTTAAAAATATTTTATGTCTAATTTATGTAAAAATCTGTGGAGTGCTGATGTGGTATTCCAGGAGAACATGTTCCAGGAAGTCATTATCTGTAACAACAAGCACAATAAGGAATAGGTAACAATCACTGGTGGTGTCTGTTTTTGGAAGCACAGTACACTCTGTACCAATTCAAAGAGTAAGCCCCTTCTCACAGCTCTTACAATCAACATGTGAAGTTCTCACTTCAGCTATACACTCTGGATTGACAGAGAAATGTAGCAAAACCTCAGCCAAGGTCCCAGCAGGTTAGTACCCACTGGGACATTACCTTTGTTGCTTGTTCTTAATATTAGCAAGTTCCTGCTACTTCTTTTAGTCCCTAAATTTGGTAAAATCAGCAAGGACAAACCAGATCTTCAGTTTAATCTGAACATCCCAGGCTGAAGTTGTTCTTAGTTTTTTATCTCTTTCTAGATTGTAGGATAAAAAAGCCAAACCAAACTCAAGCCAAATACCAGTCAAAACATGGGGTTTTTTTCCCTTCCTAATCTGAAAGTGAAACTTAACTGTTAGTTTGCTGTTTCTGTCAAACAGGAATGGAAACTTCCTCTTTTTTTCCTTTGTTTTTTCTTTCCCCCAGAAAAGAAAATTCTGATTACCTCTTCATAAGGATAGTTTTTCTAAAACTGATGTTCCTTAGCATAGAAATTGTTTACTTCTGCTAGAATGTGTGGAGTAGCATTATACTGATTCTTTTATCCTCACTTTTCTCCCTTGACATGAATACCAGGGCATACAATATAAATTTTTGTCTCTGCACACACTGTCCTGAAGATCTTGTGGCATCCTCAAACACCTGCTTAAAAGAAGTTTAAACTAAAAGGTGACAGAAGGCTGGACCTTTGATTCTTCTTATTGCATGGAGAAACATAAATAGGTCCCACCAACTTGGCCCTGCACACATTACCCTCCCTTTTGGTGCTCACTGCACAAGGGTATATGTGTTTCACATGTATCTTTGTCAGGTGGATGCCCTTTCATGAGAGCACATGGGAGTGTTGGTGCCCGTTCCTCCTGCCCTCTTGGCTCAGCTCATGCAGTTCAAGCTGTCTCCCAAAGCACCACAATGCCATGGCTTCTCCCAGGCTCCTCAGTCATGTGCATAAAATACAGAGATGTGGGGGGAAGCTGCTGCACCTGTTGGGAATGTGAGGGACACCAGACTCCAGCAGATGAAAACCAAAGCTCTTACTGAAGTCACACATGGCAGGGGAACACTGCAGATTCCATATGGCCCTCTCCATTTTTAAATTATAGATTTTCCCAGAGAACTGTTATCAGGATTTCTGAACCAACTAACAGAGCATTAATATCTTGAACACAAACATCTTCAGTAAGAGCTGAACTAAACCCAGAATTTATCCTACGAAATCTACTAGACTACCACTTGACATTAAAGGTCTTTAAAAAGTAACTGTTTGTGGTAGTGTTTTGTATTATGCTTTATCAGATAATAAGCAAATGAAAATTGTCTATTATGTGCATGCCCTTTATTTGAATGTGACAGGTTGCTTTTCTTTGCATATTACACCACCAAGTGGCTTAATGCTCTTATTTTTTTTTGTTCACTGTTTCCTCTAGAGACATCACTACACAAAGGAAAATTTAATTAAAAAACTGAATTCCTACCTAAAATAAAAAAATTAACAGTAGCATCATCTGACATATTTAGGTAGACACTTGTATTAAACTTTTTCCTATTGCAGCTTACAAGTACAAATTTAATACAAGTACAAAATTTATTATCTTTCTTTTTCCTCTCACAGCAACTTAAGTTACTAGGGAAAGGTTCCTCTCCACCTTTATTTGGGGAATATATATATCTAATAGAGCACTGTAATGTGTCTGCTACAAGCACAGGCATTTTCAGACACTTCATTTTATTTAAAATATGACAAAAGTAATTAAAATATATACTGTGAGAAAAAAATGGTCTAGGACTTCAATTAAAATCTTGCCAAGTATCTGAATCAAGGAAGACTAGAACATGCTTGTAATATCTTAATAAAACAAGCAAAACTTGCATGTATTTGAAATGAGAATTAATCCTAACCTTAAACCACTAAACATAACTCTAATCCTGACCTTAACCCTAACCCACTAACTGTAACACTAATCCTAGCTATCAAACCTAACACTAACCTGCTAAACCTAACCCTAATGTCCCCATAAACCTAACTCTAACCTTAACCCTAACCCTAACCCTAATTCTAAACATAACCCTAACCCTAATGGCCCCATAACCTTAACATTAATACTAGCCCAAAACCCTAATGGCTGCCTAAACCTAATTTTAACAGTAATCCTAAACCTAACCCTAACCGTAAAACTTACACTAAACCTAACTCACTAACCATAAATCTAACCCTAATCTCATAACCCTAACCCTAAATCTAATGCCTCTCTAACTTCAGCCCTAACCCTAAGACTAACTTCATTTTCACTAGTTTCTCATTTTCAGTGTCCAGTCTTATGCTGCTACCAGATGACATGGCTTCATCTGGGAATGTGCTCCATAGTTTGACATTTATCTCACCATTTAGACAACATTGCATTAGAAAATTTTTTTATGTTATAATAATGCATTTCTTAAGCTATCTTGCTGAGAAACTCTCAGTAAGGGTTAGTTTCCTCCAAGCCTCAGGGAAACACCTCTTTCAATGTGCTTAGCAAATGCCAAGCAAAACTTTGGACCTTGCTGTTTGAAGCACTGTAGAAAGGCAGCAGCCCATTGCACGCAGCAGTCACATGGATTTGAGTTAGACATGCACACAAGTAGAGATTCTGCCCTGCTATGTGGCTACAAGCATACAGCAACCAGAGGGAAGCTTCTGTTCTTCATTTGCTCCAGGAAGTTCACTCCCTGATAGCTGCTGCCCTAAACAGCTTAGAGAAAGCTTGAAGTAGAGGAGTTTAACTATTAAGTAAAGAACATAATGGAGGCAGATTTTAACTATCCCCACTCAGGTATACAAGTGTGATGTTTCTTTAGGAAGGATTAGCTAAGTGGAAAGAAAGAAGGAGAGAATATGAAGAGTGAAAGAAGCAGGACTGCAATAAGTCACCATGCAGGACAGTACTTTGCACTGAAAAACGGCCTCTGCCAGTAACATTTCTGCTCCCCAAGGAAATTACCTGCTGCAACTGCTAAGGCAAGGCTTCAGTTCCAACTTGTTCACTGTTCGGGTTTCTCCCTTCTTCTGCTCCAAATCCTCCACCTGACTAGGGAAATGTAGAGATGGTGGATAAACCCCAGTTGTCCATCAGTCTCCACTTTTAAGGGAAGCTATGTGGATCCAGTTGAATTCTGTTTAATTTTCCCAACCTGTGCAGCAACAGCAGCCAAGAACCAAGGTCATAAATGTTTAAATTTCATGCAATTTCATGCATGTCTAGCAAAAATTTTGCTATTTTAGTTCAGAGGTGTGCAATAAGATATTTCTTCAGGTGCATAAAATCACTTCAAAAGAGTTATTAAAAGAGGTGTCTGCAGGAATTGGACAAGGTCACAGGAATGATATTTACAAAACATAGACTTATACAAATATATGCACACAGATCTAACAGCATGATCAGTATGACTGTTCTAGGGACAATAAAGTAATCATACATAATTATGACTCAGTTACAACCTTATTATAAAGTTTATTACAGTTTTAAGGATCTTGAGGTAGAAACAGGTAGTTGCCAATTATCATGAGTAAACGAATTAGACAATATGCAGCACTTTAGTGCTAAATTAAAAAAGAGAAAATGCATCATAATGATGAGACAGTCTACCCAAAATAAGGGAAAAAATTTCATCTGTCACATTAGATTTTGCCAGGACATGCACATGGAAAATGACAATGTTCCTTTAACACTGAATCATGACAATGGTCACTTTGATCACATCTTTCAGCTAATGAGTAACTGATTTAAAAGTCATATTAACGACATCTCAACAAATAAAAATTTGGCTACATTCTTTACCTCACCCATACATGTTCAGATATTTTTAGAAAGGTGTGCAAGTGTAAAATACTGGTTTAAAATGAATGTCTGACACAAAAACTTGTTTATCCCAATGTTTCTGTGTGTCACAGACTACAAACCAAACCTCCTTATGAAAAGCTCCCAGTGACTTTAGTATCCTAAGATTCTACAAGTTTGTACACTTACAGAAACCTTCTCCCAAAGACTTTGGCACACTTGCCTCCTGTGCTTTGCAGTAGCCTCTGCATCTGCTGTTAGCAGCATCTACCTCTTCCTCCTGAAACAGTGATTAAAGCAACAAGATTTCACCAAGTTTTTTATCTCTCTGTTAACACATTAAATTATAATGGCTATGTTATATATCCACTGATCAAAGACAAACCCACAAATAACTGTGCTTATTAAATCTTTCTTTGCTCAATGTTTAGGGCAAAAAAAACCCCAAAATAACCGTGACCAATTTAAATAATTACATTGTTTGATGTCTAGTTAAATGAATATACATTAATATGATCTTGTGCTTTCCACAGGTCTCAATCCAAGTTCTTTAAAGGATGGAAAAGGGTACTTGTGGAAACACTTGGACACTTTGGAGCATTCATGGCCAGGCTGGATGGAGCTTTGAGCAATCTAGTCTACTGAGGGGTGTCTCTGTCCATGGCAGAGGGGTGGAAACTAAATGGTCTTTAAGGTCCCTTCCAACCCAAACCTATGACCTATTTTCAGACATTTCCTCTGTTACTTAGTGGCTAACATGGTACCATCACACATTATTGTCTCTCACATTTCATTGCTAGTTACTATAGAAATCTGACACTGATGAAAATGAGGAACATGACCCCCAGAAAATATTCAATGAATTGAAATTATTAATTATGCTCATTCAACAAACAAGAATGGGACCTTGTCTTTCTAATACCAGACAGTGACAAAACTCTTCATAGGCTTACAAATGGCATTTTAGGCATTATAACCAAAAGGGCACAAAGAGTTCAGAGGGGAAGGAAATACTGATCTTCTAATGGGAATGCAGAGCTAGAGACAAGGATGGCAAACCAATGTGTATTCTAGGTATGTGTGTCAGGGGCTAACCATCAAGAAAATTACCTTTCTCTGATCAGAGAATGCTATTGAACAAGACACCTAAAAAGGACAGCTCTAATATTGGCAATATCTTACATTACTTGCTTGTGTGTAATTCTCTCAGATTTTATTAAATTTAGGACAAGATTAGTCATGAAATTTCAGAATAACAATTGAACAAATGGTCTTGCCATATGACATTTAAAAGAAAAAAAACTTTAAAAGTCTGCCAATCCTCTTGTGGGAACAGGGGATATAGCAACTTTTTTTCATTCTATAAAACATGTCCTTTAAATATTTACTAGTCTTATATTTTCTACATGTGGCCACATCCCAAGCAAAAGCCCTCTACCTCTCACTAAAGTATGCTTAAGAACATTCACTGCATATGTAATAAGAGTATTAAAGGATCCAGATGTGAATTAGAAAAACAACTGTGTCTATTATAGCTGAATTTCAAACTACTGGAGTAAGATCAAGCAGGAAAGTTGTGGTTTATTCCAGAGCACCACCCACACAATTCTCTGAGCAGGATACCAAATGACAGTAAACGTAACCAGCAAAATGCAAAACAAAGCTGTCACATCTGATTACATTCCCAGTGACAGAATGGACAACACACGAGATTTTCTTGATCTTCTCAAGCGCTCAAAATAAACCTTGTATCCATGTACAGCCACATATAACATAAATTTGTAATTAACAACTTTTTTTTTGTGGCTATAAAACTTCACATATAATTCAACAAACTTGAGGAATACTTACAGGACTGTTGTGTGGGAATAAATTAAAGCTTCTCTTTTGAAATAGAAGCAGTTTATTTTTGCACTTCAAACTTCAGGGAAGCAAAATTTCAAGATGCATTATAGAAGAGGTGTTAGAACAAAACAATACCCACATAGTGCTGTTGAAACAGCAATGACTTCAGTTTAAGCAATAGCAGCATATACACTATTAACCTTGAAAGACTACCTTGAAAGTTTTATTTAATTTTGAAAACCATTTGCTTGCTTTGGGAAATACTGCCAGACAAGGCAAATGGACAATGTGTCAACCTCTACCATTTCTAGGAGGTTGGAATTTAAGTAATTTTTAAACTGTAATGGCAAATATACATACGTTTTCCTTAGATTTTTAACCCAATGATAAAGTATTTGCTTTGAAAACTGGTGAGCAAGCTTAGGCACTCGGTCTGCGAGGCCGAGCCTATCCCAGCCAGTGTAGGACAGACACAACCATCCCTGCTGTTTGCCAAGGCACAGGAAGACCTGTCCCTTTGGATGGGTGCAGACTCTGCCCACCTCTGCAAACCCTTCCTTTGGCATATACAACCCTTCTGCTGCTGTCACATTTATCCCCTGGCACTTACAGCAATGGCAGGGGAGATTCTGCAGCACCAACTACTGCAAACACAGGAGGACTGAGGTGGAGCACTCAGGTGGTGGAGTCACTGTCCCTGCAGGTGTTTAAGGAAAGGCTGGATGTGGCACCCAATGCTACAGCCTAGTTGCCATTGTGGTGATCGGTCATAGGTTGGACTTGATGATCTCAGAGGTCTTTTCCAACCTAACTGATCCCATGAATCCTGCCAAAGTCACTGGAGCACTGCCCTGCCCCAGAGACCCAAGAGTGTGGATAAGAGGGACAGGGCTGCAGGCACAGCCCACCACAGGCTGGGAGCGAGAGGCATCTCCAAGGGAACAGGAAGGAACTCACTGGCAACTGTGTGAGGAGAGAGGGTGCGGGAAGCTGAGGGGAGGCCCAGGACAGGGGACATTCATATTAGATATTACAGTAAAATGTTTCACTGCTTGGGTGGTCAGGCACTGGAATGTCTTCCCTGGGAGGTGGTGAAGTTACCATCCTTGGAAGCATTTAGGAGGGGCCTGGATCTGGCGCTGGGTGATGTGGTTTAGGGGCTACAGTGGTAGCGCTGTTTAGATGGTTGGGCTTGATAGTCCTAAAGGTATTTTCCAACCCTGAGGATTCGATGATTCCATGGGACGCTGTGAGGGCTCTGGGGAGGCATCGGTGCCCGAGGAGCTGAGGGGACTGCTCTCTAGGGAGAACGCCCCGAGCTCGCTGCTGACAGGCACGGACCAGGGATCACAGATCAGGAATCACGGATCACGGACCAGGGATCACAGATCAGGAATCACGGACCAGAGATCACAGATCAGGAATCTTGGATCGCGCCTCCCAACACTCCCCCGCCACCACACCCCCTCCCGCCGCTGNAAGGAGACTTGGTGCAGTGCCAGCCTTTGGAAGGAGCCGGGGGCAGCGCGGAGCTCGTGCGGGGTTGTGCGGGCTGGGAGTGTTTTCTGCGGTACTCACACGGCTTATTTCTCTGCTGGTTTAAGAATATGTAGAAAAGCCACTGAAACTGGTGCTGAAAGTTGGAGGAAGTGAAGTCGCCGAACTTTCCACTGGAAATGCGGGACTTGATTCTGGCCTCTACGAAGACAAATCTGAACATGAAAAGCACAAGGACAGAAAAAGGAAAAAAAGAAAGAAAGGAGAAAAACAAGTTCTTGGAGAAGAAAAGGAGAAAAGAAAGAGGAAAGTTAAGGTATGTGTTCATGCTACTGCATTTTAGAAAAAAAAGAATAATGCTTTGACTTTCTCTGTACTTCACATCAAAAGGTGAGCAGACACAACTGTAATTTACTCTTAAGCTGTAATATATTCAAACTCGGTGTATTAGTTTTGCTGATTCCTTTTTTCCAGGTACTTGTAGTAGAAAAGGATGAGTAAACTGACATTTCTCATCTTTTGAAAAATATTGGCAAGTATAAGAGCACAGAGAATTAAAAAGGGGAGGGAAATTCTACGTCTAAATAAATCCATTTATATAAAACATAAAAAAGACTTCACAAGTTCTTAGTTCAAAACTAAAAAAAATAAGCATTTCCTTGTCAGGGTTCTTAACATGGTACATAATTATAATGCATTTATTTGAAGCATTATGGCTACCTCTAATCTTAAATTTCCTGACTATTTCTTACTAGTTTTTCTAAAACCTTAAAAATCATCTTAAGACAATGCTCTGTGCAGAGTTGTTCCTGTCCCACTTTTAATGGAAACACACCAGACATTTTCTAAAAAACTAATTCAGTGATACATTGCATTTTTTGGCTGAATGACTTCAGAGTCCAGCAGATGGAGACAGTACATAATAAATACAAGGTTTTTAAACACAAACTATTCTTATTCTTTAAACTCTGTGAGATTGTTCCAAAAAATCCAGAGAGCATTATGTACAGTAATAATGCCAAGTTTGCAGGTGCTCTTACCTCTCTGTAACAATCTTTCTAGGAGGATAAAAAGAAACGAGATAGAGACCATGCAGACAGTGAGGGAGAACAGGAAATGAAATGTCAGACCCCCGTCAGAATGGAATTGTCACCAGAGAAACCACTGACGAGCACCTTATCAAAGCAGGAAGGTAGGGAAAAAAGAAAAGACATTTCTTATGCTAATTCCTGTTTTCTTTAATTGACTTATGTTTTATTGTTCTTTGTTTCTATGGCAAGTGCCCTGACATTTTTTACGATCTCTGTTTTTCTTCATTTGGACAAAAATTTGGAACTAGGTTACTAAATACTTCCTTTGTTAGAGTGGTGTCTGGTACCTCTGTCAGAGTGAGCAGAATGTGAAGTCAGGGCAATGAGAAAACTAGATTCCCTATATGTATTATGGGGTTTGCCACTGTTTTCTTTCATATTGAATTCTCAAGTTGCATTGGTTTTGTGTAGTTGATTTCTAGTATCTTAGAACTTTAATACCTCTTGCTGTCAGTTCTGTCTCACACCCTTTTTCCCCCACTTCTTTTTGGTCTAGAGGTGGAGCAGACACCACTTCAGGAAGCTCTGAATCAACTTATGAGGCAGCTGCAGAGGTAAATGTCTGTGCTACAGGCTTTCAGGGCTATGAAATGAAAATAACCTGCAATAAGGGAAAAGGCATATACAAAGCTGAGTGAAAATATTATTGCTAAATACATTGCTAAAAGGGTATTTTAGAAATTTAAGCCGTAGTTTAAGAACATGTACTTAGAAGTTCTCCTCACCTTAGGCTTCTTGTAAACATGTCCAGTTTCAGTACTTTTTTGCAGTACTTTTTTAAAACTTCCAAAACCAGGACAATTTTCAAGTAATATGATGCTTTCTTTATAAGAAGTTTTTGAAAGGGAGATACAAGAGTTTAGAATCAACTTGCCAAAACTTCTTTTACCTTAAGTTCTGCTATTTCAGCATTATTTACTCTGAAGAGGAAGTATACACTTGAAAATTTCAACCGTATTCTCTTACTGTCTCATGAACCAAATGTCTTCTGAGTAAAACAATCAAATTTGCAGGTTTTTTTAGTAGTCTGGTTTAAGACAATCTTTCTTGACTTCAAGAATATCTGTGTCTTGTAGAAGAGTGGTTAAAAGATCTTTCCCTTTAGCTGTCTCACCAGATTAACTTTGGTTAGGAAGTTTTCTGCTAACCTTAAATTTTCAAGACCTTGGTGTCAGTTTCAAGAAACATAAATCAAACAAACTGTCAACAAGTGCCTGTGTTAGTTTTGGCTCCCTTTCCATGCGTAGAAAAAGAAGCAGCACTTTTGGTTTTGCACCCTGTCTGTCAGTTAGAAGCTACTGTGCAGGTGTCCCACAGCTCTGTAGCAACTTGGTAATTTGGAGTAGAAATCCATAATTTCTAAGGAACCCTCTGAAAAAAGACGTGAAATGCCAAGGGTTTCCCCAGCATGTGTAGTAGTGACATTGTCATAGGAGCCTCACACTACAGAGTTTGGTGAAAAGCAGAAAAAAGCAATGGAGGATAAATTCTTGCCAGCTTGTCAACAAAGGCTGATCCTCAGGAGAAAACATGAACCAGCTGTGCTTGATTTTAGTGCTGGTGGAAGCAGCCAGGAGCAGCACTGCATGTCAGAGATCACCAGAAGTCTTAGGAAATGTTAACGTAAAAATACCATCAATATTATGCAATATGAAAATTAACATAAATACACACATTCTATCACAACTTGTAGCAATAAGCTTTCTCTTCTGATAATTTCAGGGTAAGCAATGATGACAAGAATTCTTATGGTGTTTATTCCTTTTATTTTTTTAATAATTATAATATATAACCCCTTTGTGAAAATCTAAAACCTTAAAAAAAAAAGGTTTGAAGGTTTTTTCATCTTGAGAATGCAGATAGTTATCAAAATATAGAAATAACTTCTAGAAGATGTTTGTAGCACTTTTTTGGTATATGGGTTTGCACAAGAGATCTTTTCAACCTTGAAAGTGAAAGATTATGCTGACACAAGTCATTTCTAGGTTTATGTTTCTGATTCCTTTTCAACTTAGTTCATTCCTTTCTATTTAATTCTGAACTCAGTATTTTCTTTGTTATAAGTTGAAACATAAAAACTGTCTTTCATTTCTTAACAGAAAGGATCCAAGTTCTTTCTTTTCATTTCCTGTGACTGACTTTATTGCCCCTGGCTATTCCATGATCATTAAAAACCCAATGGATTTTAGTACCATGAAAGAGAAGATCAAGAACAATGGGTACCAGTCCATAGAAGAATTAAAGGTAATGCTTTAAATTTTGTTTTGACTGCAGAGATGTATGATGCTCAATTGACTTGAGTGCTTGTATTTTATGAGAATATGAAGATGCCAAAAAGAACCCATGCTTCTGTCTGAAGAAATAGTTCTGGTTGATGTTTTGTAAGCAAATAAGTTCCAAAAGTAAAAGGGAAACAGTTCTGGTTTGTAAATCCACATCTCAAAAATATACAGGTGGTTTTAGGTATTGTGCAGGATTACATGGAACCTGTCAGTTGTCCTTCAGCCTGTCATTTTGGATCTTTACTTAAGAATTAAAATTTTAGCATTTCTGTCAGACTGCTCTTTTTTGGTTTTTAAGGTATTGCTTCTCAAAAAAACAAGAACTGGTGAGTTTATTGGCTTTGCCTGTCTTACTTTTTCTGGGCTTATCTTGTCATGTAGCTCAACAACAAATGCAGGCACCGTGAGCTCAGTCCTGTTGGCAGCAACCCTTAGCCAAGTGCTGTAGTGTGTGTAGTGGATTCAAGAGCCTATTCTGAAAGCCCTTAAAGCTTCTAAAAGATGTGGGGCCTTGTTTTGTTCTGTTTTCTCCAGCAGAAATATTCTAGTTCTTTACTGGGCTAGATGAGGACCCGAGAGATGTAATTTCTGTGTAATTAGGTTAGGCAGATGTTAGTTGTATTGGTTGTATTTTCTTGCACATACTTCTTTAGATCTCCAAAACTGGAGAAGAATATTCCTTGTAGTTTCAGCTGTTTCTAGTTAGTTTTTAATTTTAACTTTGTCTCTGTAAATAGCTGAGAATGTGATAAAACATCTACAGTGGATATAGAAATGTAGTTTCTAGCTCAGTTATTCAAGAAATTCAAACCAGCAGACATTTCTTCATTGTAACTGAAGACATTATGACATTGTAACTTTGGTGTATTTTTTGTAATAATTTAACTTTGAACTGCCACTTTTCAGTCTTTTTTATGTTGTCTCACTTTGGTTTTGTTTTAATGACTGCTGATTGGTAAATGTAGCTATGAGGGCTTCCATTAAAACTTGAAAAAGTTTGTTTACAAACAATACCGAGCACTTCAGAATATTTTCGGAATGTTTATTGGAATGAGAGATTCAAGTCTCCAAATTTATGCATACTTACTTCTGCTTCCATTTTTAATAGATTTCTTAAATTTATTAATTAAAATTTATTATTCTTTATTATTCTTCAATTTATTCATTAAAAATGGGGTTTTTAAGGATTTTTTCCCTAAAGCTGAA
>WEIV01011953.1:27755-115295 GCA_013390005.1 Calyptomena viridis
TCAGTGCAAAGTCTCACACCCAGACCTCCCCCTGGTGTCACATGCACAGCCAAAGCATACGCAGAGTTGGGATAAGGCAGGTAAGAATTTCCTCTATAGAAACATAATTCACACACAAATTTTTCTCAATCTGTGGTTTATGAAAGTTTTCCTTAAATAAAATTTTAACTGGAAAAGCAGGATTACTTCAGGAACTTACTCATATTTTCAAGGAAAGTGCTCAAGAAATTTCAATTTCAAAATTATTGAGCATTTTCTTTTTTCATAGCACTGCACCAGTGAGGCTGTGAAACAGAACCAGCTGAGACACAGGATTTTCCAGGACTGTTGCAGAGCATAGAGCTAACAAAGGGCTATTGCACAAATAGCAAATGACTTGAGGATTGCTCTGCTGCATATGTATGTCTTTTACACGAGCATTCTGTGTACTCAGTGACTCTGTTGTAAACTTTCAGACTTTGAAGAGCCTAAGACCATCACCATCCCTGAAAACGAGTGTGGTGCAGTTACAGGCTGAGGCTGGTTCAGTTTACAGCTGTTTGTTTGATTCTGTTTAAGAACCAGGTAAACATCCTTCAGGTGCATTCACCATGTGTGTATATTGTGTGTTAAACTACTTTTGTGTATTACATTTTGGAACTGATGGCTTTTGAAGTTAAAGGGTTTGTATTAGAGTTACTTCTGCTACATAAATGCACTAAATTATTCTTTTTGCGTTCTGTATTATTTTAAGCACTTCTGCAGCATTTAAGTTTTCCTAGATTGTCAAGTGTCTGGAAAAGTCAAAGCATAGTGAAAATGTGACTATTTATGGCGCAGGGACTCAGCCAAAAGTTTCTAAAAGCAATGTATAGACCCTGTCTATGAGTCTGGTTAGTGCAAATGTCAGTAGTATCTGAATGCAACTTCCCCTTTTTAAAATTACTGTGCAGCTCTCACAACTATGAGAGAAATTAAACTTTTTACATAAAACCAGTGTAGTGTGATGAATTAACAAAAGCTGAGCTTTGTGAGACTTTGAATGGAGGTGAATCTCCTCTTAGAGAAACTGCACTGTCTGCTCACAGTATCCTAAAACTCGAGGGCAAGCTTAGATTCATGACCAGCAAACAGAGACTAACAAACCCACCTGCTGTCAGCAAAATACCTCATATATAGTACAGTCCACTCTGAGACCCTGAGGCAGACAATTCTTCACATTACTTGGAGGTATTGCTAGACACTCTGGACAATGATTTTGGGCTTGCTTATCAGAAAGGAGCATGTACTTAGACACCCCTTCACATTAAAATTCACTTCCCTGTTCACCAAAGCTGGAGACAAAGCAGACCAACAGCACAGCTCTCAGGCACAGAGAACTCCAGTAGAGTTACAGTGTGCAGGTGGAACCAGTGACTCACTGAAGGCTTTTCCCTGTGCTCATCACTCTTCTCACACCATCACACATTGCTACACGTAGCTTTTACCACAGGCATCCCTAATTAATTTAAATGTTGCTGCTTTTTACCCTGTGATTCCAGTATAACCTTGGACTTAAGAGGAATGCCATGTATTGTTCCAGTCCCATCTGATCAGCCATCACTGATGTGTGCAGTGGCAAGGAGCTGAAGAGATAAATCACAGGCAAAGCAGCATCATGAATTCCACCCACTTCCTCCAGTCATGGCCACCATCATCCTTGCCCTTCCTTCCTTCTCTCTAAAAATGGCTGCAGAAACATTTATTAGTTTTTAAACTTGCAGAATTCTTTTAACTGTCAACCTGGATTTTTCCCCAGTAGTTTAGTTGTCCCAGAAGAGTTCTTAATAGTCACCACTGCAATTTTTTCAGTTCTAGGTAATTGCAGCTGACTTATTACTCAAGGAAATGAATTTTTCCATTAATATATAAGTAATTTTCATGCTACAAGAAAAAGACAAGACACATGGCAGCTGTGCCAGCCAAACCCTTACTGGCTCACTCCACAGCATCTCATTGCCCATCACTCACCTTTCATACAGTGCTGGAGGTGGCCACCCATGGCAGAACACCAAGTATTGAAATTTCAGCTGTTGAACACATGGATGTCACTCTACATGTTCTCCTCTGGCAACATTTTTTAAAAAGATAAATACTGAATTTAGTTTACAAGTGAAAACAATCCCATTAACTTTGTAGGGCTTTAAGGAGTATGTCTTCTTTTCATGGGACTCTTCATCAGAATGATTGCAAAACCAAACATGTTTCAGAAAGTTTTTTATTTCACTATAAAACAAAAGTTTGTTCTTTAAAACAAATTTCTAATTTCAGATGTTACTAGCTCTTCAAATTGGATACAGTGCTATTTTTCCATTTAAGAAAAAAAATAATGCTGTAATGAAGGTTTTTCTACCAAGATCGTTTCTTCAATGTTATGTTTCACAGTTCACTCTTGGAAGGACTGCTGAAAACAATTACTTAAATACAGTTGCTTCTTAAATTGAGCTTTTTCTATGGTTGAATGTAGTTTTCGTATTACATAGTTCCAGTTCTGATGAGAAATTAGTCATCTTCTTTTTTCATTACACAGTTTCTGACTTGCCCAAGAAGGCTGTGCACAGCACACCAAGCCAGCAGTCCTTTTAAACCTGCAACAAAACCCAACTCCTTCCCCTTTGAAAACTGCAGCTCTTCCTGCCACTTCTGCAAATGAGGTTGAGTTGAAGTTACCAGCCTGACAAGCAACATGTAAACAAAATAATTTCAAAATGCTGTTACAGTGAATTTTCTTTCATAGATCACAGAACTAGTAGAATGTGGATGTAAGTTGACAGGTGCACTTCAGAGCCAGCTCTATTTATAAGCATAATGTGCACTTTTCAAAATAGATTCATGAGACAAATGGTCACTTTACCCAACATGACATCAAAGCCTTCTGAAAGGAGCCTTTGACACATGCATAGTCCCTAAAAAACAATAAATAAATATCTCAAAACAAATGCTTGCTGAGCACCTGCAACTACAAATACACAACATACAAGAGTAGCAAAAGCTGTTTGAAAATTTACTCAACTACAACACTGACTTGCACTAACAAGACACCACGTAGGACACTTCCTTCTTCAGCAGAGCCCATGCCTGAACTAGACAACCTCAAACTAAGGTTTTCTAACATGCTGTTTTCTGTTGGAGATCTACTGCACACATAGATTTGACCTACAAAATTGACAAAGGCTACAAGCACAATTTTTAATCCACAGTTGGACAATATTTTTAGATTTGTTCCTGTCTTGAAACATAGTGACTTTATCTTCTAAAGAAATTACACAGTAATTAGAAAGCAGCAGTGATACACAGGACTGCTTCTTAAACACTTGTCCAGGATGGGCCAGTACTAAACCCAGAAAGATTAGTAAATGCTGCTCTGTTTGTAGAAGAGTAAGGCTTAACCAAACAGGTGTTGTACTCACTAATCACTGTGCTGTCCAGCCCTACATGTGGTATGCAGGGGAAGGGAGGCACCCACCCTTAGTTAATACACCTAATTGGCACAAGATGTTAGTATTTTGTAAGGCTATCTCCACCAACAGAGAACAGATTAAGAGATTGCATTAAGTAGAATTTAGAAATTAGCAAAAACCACTAACATCTTCAAAACTTGACAAACTAACAGCAAGTCAATAACCATGATGATTTATGAATGCTCTACTCTCAGCATTGTGGCTCTGCTGAAATATTTCCATTTGTGTTTGTTTTTTCATACATCCTTTTGTAACCTCCAAAACCAGTTTGTTTCATTGCCTTTAAAAGGTACAGAGACCAGCCAGTGGCTAGTCAAATTGTAGAAACAAAACAAACAACACAAAAAAAATCAACACCCAAACCTCACCTCAGACACAGTTCTGTTAATGCAGTATTTGCTACTGTTTCTAATACTATCTTAGTAATTCTGTTCTTCAGTTTCCCAGCAGTTCAGAACAGCTTATTTTTTTTTCCTAAGCGATCCCAGGAACTCAGTCAATACACACAATTCCTGCTGGTGTCAGCAACACCAAATAAGCCGCAGGTGCCCTGCACTCCTCACCATCCTGGGTACTTTTTGGAATTTAAAGTCAAAAATTTTAAGACTTATGTGACTGAATAATATGCACATGCAAATACTAAATAGAGAGACACAAAAATACAAAGGAGATCATGGAATATGATGTAAACACACTGAACTAGATGAAAGTTATTTCTGAACAGCTCTTGGTCATGAAAACATTCGTGTAACACCAGGTACGACGAGGAGGCATGGATGATAAAAGTGACCCAACACTGTGCAGTGTGGGTTCTTTCCCAGAGGAGCCCAGCACAGTTAGCACAGATACATTTGAGTTCATTTGCATTCCTCTTCCCGTTAGTCAGCTGTCTTCTGCTGTAAAGTCTGTTCAGCATTAAAAGCAGGATATGCAGTGCCCACAGTGTCACCGCACATGTCTGGACAAACACAATACTGTAAAGCAGGTGTGTGTCAAAGAATTGAATGTTTTATCATGGTCATGAGTTCTACAGTGCATCCACGTGTTGTTACTGGAGCTGTTAAAACTCCCACAGTGCAGGTAAGGAAAGGAACTAACTGAAAATGCTTCACGGCAATTCCAGATAAATCCTCAAATTATTTCAGGAAAAGGTAGTCTTTCTCAGACTGGTGGTTTTGTGTCTTCTAGGAACTTCTCAGAACTCTTTATTAAAAAAAACAAATCTCTTGAGTTGTAGAAGAGACAGGAACAGTGTATATATATGTTTTTAGAATAAAGTCCTTCACATAAGGAGGGAAATTCTAAGTCTTCACAGAAGGGAGGCAGTTCTAAGTGTGTTTTGATTAACTTCATCGTAGCATCAGTTCAGTCCCATACCTTGGAATTTGGCTGTCTCAGTGCAAACAAAATAAGTCCTCAGTTCTCCCTTGCCTTTGACATTAATGAGTCCCCTACATTCACATGAGTATCCCAACTCCTGTAGTATTTTGCTTGTTTCTTCTGTGACCTTTGTGTGAAAAGAATTAGAAACTCTTGTAAAATTCTTCTGATTATTCATATTAAAAAAAAAATTCCACAACCAATCAGAAATAATTCCTTAGACATTCCAAGGCTCATAGATTTACCTGGATTTTCCCGAGTTCCCCTGTAGTCTCCATTCGACTGGCAACATTAACAGTGTTGCCCCAAATATCATACTGAGGTTTCCGGGCACCAATCACACCAGCAATTACAGGGCCATGGTTGATCCCTGTATAAACAAAAGCAGGTCTCATTATTGAAGTAGAAAGTAATGTGACTTCCAGCTTCATTATTAGCTGTACCATCAGGGGGAAAAAAATACCCAACCCAAAATGTAACTCTGCAACACATTTCTAGCAATCAGTATCAGCACTGTTCTATAAATATTAGTTCTGGGGGCTCAGGAGATGTGACGTGACTCCCTCACTGTAAAATGGGAAGTCCAAGGAAGAGCTGGGGCACAGTTCATGCCAAAGCAAAATTCTTCCTTTTCTACATTTAATATATAGAAATAAACATTTGTATAATGACAATATTGTCTTCAGTCAATAGTCACTAACAGGGCACATCCATACCTTTCATTTCCTCCAAACTCATCCAGCTGCAGTCTTCCTACTGCTCCCTCCAGTGATGAGAAAAGCCCATCCATGGAGGATCTTGGCATACTTGAAAAGCTGCCCAGACAATACTACCTTTGGTATTCAGCACTTGATAGTAACCCAAAGACTGAGTTCAGCACCAAGGGCTCCACAGCCCCCAGAACTCGACCTCTGTGATCCCACCTCCTCTCACTGCACTGAGCTGTGCAGCTCACGTTCCTCACAGACAGAACTCACCGATCCGGAGGCGGAAGTTGTTAAAGGAATGTCGGTTGATGCCATCCAGTTTACTCATCAGGGCAATTCCATATTCCACCATAATCCCAATGTGAGCGTGCTGTCTTTCCCTATCCTGTGCAAGTCATAACATGTATTAATGGTCAAATTACAACACAGAAGGCTGTGTCAGGCTCCTGTTCCAAACCAGTACTCATATTGACTAAAGGATGTGTTTATAAGGATGAGACCACCCGTCCTTGCAACTGCAGAATTGCACAGTGCAACAAACATTCAATATGGATTTTAAAAACTACATTAAACTCAAACAGCTATGAGGCGATAGGCATGATATGATTAAATATAACAAATTAATGTCTGTTAAGATTTCAGCTTTAATTTTACATGTTTTGGGTATACTATTACATGCATCTAATGTCATACACAAACCTGCTCTAGTGCAAGGGAGCCTGAGTACAGACATTGGTTTTACTTCTGGGCAACAAACAGTTTCAGACCTAACGTGGCACTTGAGGATTCTCTCTCAGGTATCACAAAAAGCTAACTCTCCAGTTCTGAGATGGCCTTTTCTTTGGCTCCTGTACTTTGATTCCCCTATTATTAGAACCTTTCTGTTATGCTTCTACAAATGTTAAACTACTAGAATCAAAGATGAAAGATGTAAAAAATACGCTGATGTTACAAACTTAATACCTCCTTCGGAAAAAAAATGGAACTAGGAGATAAATAGTGAATTCAGCAGAAGACAATGCACTTCTGTCATCTTTTTCACATTTCAAGAAGTCACTCTTGGTTATTTACTTTCTCCTTCATATCACATTACATTTTGTTACTTTGAAACACACCTCTGTACCCACAGAATACCAAAGGCAGATTTCAGAGACAACATACCTGGTTGTTCTCCTGGCCTGGTGTTACACTGAGACCAGCTGCTGCCATATAAGTGCTTCCAATTGTTTTTATTTTTTCAACACCACTAAATTTAGGTTTTAGCAAAAGCTGTTTGAATGGAAAGAAAATAAAAACTTAAGACTTTAATACCATATTTCAGTATGGTATTTACCCAGAAATCTTATACTGTCTACAATAAGCATTAAACAGCTGTAGGAATACTGTCACTCACACGAAGGTTAGATAAAGTACTGAAGATTAGTTTCACAGTTTTGCTTTATCTCCTCACAGGAGAAATAAAAGCACTGAAGTACTGAAATAAAGTCCTTAAATTCAGACTTTCAAACCATACATCTAATGGATTAAATTACATACTTGAAAAACCTGACCAGATGGGAATGATCTTTCAAGATTGCAAGGCTGAAGTCAGAATATAAGTTCAGAAAAAAAATGTTTTCCTCCCCTCCAGTGCTCACAGATCTAGAGAAACATTTATTTTGCAGTAAATATGTACTGCAGTGCATTTTTGACAGAAGCTTAATTACCTCATCAAAATCAGCAATTATTTCATTTAACAGCCGCAAACATTCCAGGCCTTCTTTATTGACATCACATTCAGTGTAAAACACCTTAAAATCTGGCACCGATGCAAACATGACACAGACACAGTCATAGGATTGATGGTACCAGTCCTACAGGAAAACAATATATCCACGCATTGTCAGCAGTCACATTCCACCACAGGTACTCAAACCCATAATAATTATTTCTAAGCAGTGATGAAATTACAGTTTTCCCATGAAGTCAACCACAGCACTTCACAGTGGGCATCTCTTACTTCATCAGAAACATTAACAAAGTGGATTTGCCTAAGGAAAAGCTGAGATACCTTAAAGATAACTTAAGGATTCTCATCTATTTGGACATTGCCAGTCTTCAGCAATATTCACTCTGATGACACGCTGGCAGAGTAAGATAACTTACCTTTAAAAAACAAATCATTACCAATGAACCTGTCACTGGAGTTGCTACCAGGGAGATATTATCTGTTCCTCAACTCCCCTAAAAACTATGACCTATCCTCTCTGATAAATTATCCAGTAAATCTTCTGATTTACTGGAAAGCAGCAAATCCTTTTAAAATGTTTGCCAAACTTAAACTGTTCTGAAGCCAAACAACCAACTGTGAAAACAGATTTCAGGGACTGCCACTAGAAGCTTGCAGGTTTTTGAGGCTCTCTGGTTAGCAGGTTCTTGGGTTTGCAAAGATCTTGGGATATAAACAAGAGACAAAGAGTGCAGAGCCTTCTGAGTGCTTGTTCACATCACATGTTAAGTCAGAGGAGCCCAACTGTCCCTCACATAGCAGAGACTCAGCATACCTCGTTCCGTTTTTCACCAATGAAATAGGCAGCAACATGTGCTGGAAGCACATTTTCCAGCAAAAGCCTGTTAACATTCTCCATAGTTTCAAATTGTTCATGCTCTTTTTTAAACTTATTCTTCCACAGACAATCCAGTCGACAGTAATAGTCAATCTGTGAAGAGACCAAAGATGATAAATTAATCCATAAAATATCTTGCTGAAAAATATTAGTCAATTTTTTTCAAAAAAAATGGTAGCAATATAGTTTCTTCAAGGCCTTTTGAGCCTCTATAGTTATAAAGATGTGCTGTGAGAACAAAGGTCAGAAAAATATGAAGCAGTCAGCAAGACCAAATACCGTTTGGTACCATCAAAGATTTACCAAAATGACACTTAAATGATATGGTGATTATTTTTATGTTGGGTTGTTGCCTTGATTTAGAATGAATATTGACATATACATACAGATAGATCTAAATTGGAAGAATTGGGAAGTTCTCACTTCTGTGATTCAAACATTGTTGAAAAACATAAAAATATTCCCATTCTTTCACAGTAAAAAATTTTGCATTACCTATAACTAATTACAAGTACATACATTATCTGCAACTAAGACCAGAAGATTAAAAAATACAAAAATATTTACTAATCTAGAGCACAATTTCAGGGAAAAACACTTTTGCATTTTACTTAAATCAACTTGCTGCAGGTAAAAGAACTAAGCGATTGTGTGATTGTGTTTTAACTACATACCTGTTTTGCAAGTAAAACTAGGGTTATGTAAAACAGAACCAGATATAAATTAGTCATTATCCTTGGCTCTTTGATGAAAAGCCTGGAAACAAGAAAGCAATACAAAGTCATCTGTATCTTTTAAGAAGATCTACATGATTAAGGGTTGGGGTGGAACAGGAGGGGAAGTGTCTGTTCAGAAATATTCCACAATGTCACTGCTCGTTTGTGCCATGGCTGGCTGGGCACAGGTCTGTCCTAACAACAGGGAAGGGTCATCAGTCAGTCCAGTACTTGGGCTGCATTTCACTAAGGACACACTGGGTGCTGAACCTTTGTTAAGTAGCTGTTGTAGTGACACGTTCAAGTAAACTTGTTTTATCTTAATGGAGCCATCTTAATTTCCACCAGACTGAGTTTCGGCTCCCACCCCATCACCGCCCCACAAAAACACAGCCAACAAAACCTTCAAGTAGGAAAAGAAGCTTTCTTATTTGTGGAAGGAGAAACAACAACAAATAAAGCTTGATTTCCTACAACAAAAACAGCAATTAAATCATACCTGTATCTGAGACAACACTCATTTCTTGGTAAGATCAGTCTTACCACATTTACTGATTTTTCCAAATGCAAACTAAATTCTCATCATATGAATAAGAGGCTCAATTAAGAACTCACTTAGGCTTTAAGGTGTGCTGTCAGCTCACAGCCTCTGCAAAATAAACTCACTCCAATCTTCAGCTATGACACTGTGCTGGGGAATCTGAGAAAGACTTACAAACAGCAGTAAAACCTTTCCACATGATTTCTCTTAAGTATTTTCAGTTTCTTCCATTAGGTCAGGTAAATTGTTGTTACTTTTCAAAATATGTGCACTTAGGAAGGCAAGTACATGAAGAGTTCACTATCCTATTGACTAGCAAGGTCTCAAGCACAGCTTGAGCATCAGACTTTTAGCAAGGCTTTTCTTCATAGTTTAACAGAAGATCAGCCTTAATATGAGATTAATATTCTACTCCCTTACTTTAAAGTAAGCTAAGGATTCTGGGGATCTCAGAAGCCACATTACAGACTTTTTTTGGAAAATTTACACTTTGTTTAAAAACAAAAATTAAAAAAGGTGATATGCTCTAATATAATTTCCATGTTATTAACTTTACAGAAAAGTTTGCAATATCTGACTTACATGATTCTGCTATTTCAATATTCCAGTAATCTGACACCTCCTTTAATGAAACATTAAATGATAAGAAACTTTACACTGCACCTGGTATTGTTGCTATAGGAGCTGAAGCCTCCATGCTGAAGGGTATTAAAGATGATGAGGTAGACAGTCACAGCAATGGACAGGAGGAGAACTTTAAGTTCAAAGCTCATTTGAAGAAATACTGAGCAAGCAATGAACCCCAATATACAGCAGTAAGCATAGTACTGTAAAAGAAAAATTTTAAGAGCAGTTGCATTATCCAGACTTTATTCCTAAGAGACATTCAAACCATAGCAAATGCTCTGAGTTCATAGTCACTGTAATTTAAACAGAAGAATTTACAATTGTTTGCTAAATACACTTAAAAATTTATGTTTAACAGCACTGAAAGGGTGAACTTAATACTTTTTCTTAGTTTACTTTTTTAGCTTGTTAAGGGCAAACAAAAAGATTTAAATAAACATCACAACAAGCAAGCAAAGCCAGATAAAAATTGAATTGTTGAGAATTTATCTTCTGAAGTCTATTAATTTAAGGAATTATTTATTTAAAGTTCAAGACTAATCATAAGTATTCATAATCCAGTGAATCATCTCTGAACAAGGAACTCCAGCATTCTAATCCTATTTTGCCTGTGCTCTCCCTGTTTTGATTGTAACCTCAAGCAGATGCCATATTCCCATCTGCGCCACCTGTGACCTGTTATCCAGCCTTAGACACGGCTCCTTCAGAAGAACTTTGATGCTAACAAGCATTACCAAGCTGGGGCCATTATCCAGTGGAATTACTGAGCACTTTCCCTGAGGACTCCCAGTTCAGGTGTGGTGTCCCAGGTCGGGATGCAGCTGGGAACATGGACCATGTCGGGTGGTACAATGTGGCTCAGACAGGGTTGCTCCTGCAGCCACAGGTTACTGGTGTGAGCTGCTGAGCTGGCACAATTCAGTCTACAAACAACTCCAAAACTACCTCAGCTTCTGCTGCTCCAAAATTCATTTCTCTTTACGCACAAAGCACAGCTTTCCCACCCATAATATCACAGACTTACCACAGAACTGAGAGATTCATGACTAAACAGTTAAGGTTTCTGATTAAGTGAATGGAACCAGAACTCATAATCAGAGCCCTTATATCACGTATTACACCAACTCTCCGTCCTAAAGGCATTGAATCTAACCTCCAAAAGGTAATGAACATCCACTCTGAAGCCAAACCTCTGAACAAGAAACCACTATGTAGAGAACACTGGCACAGGTCTGTCAGCAATTTAAGCCCTTTCACTCTATCAAGATGCTTTACTGGGACACTTGCAAGTATAGCTCTCATCTTTCAGATTCAAACATCATCACCATTCTGTTCTACTGCTTTTTCCTTAAAGTTTCAGACCAACTTTTAAGTCAGAAATTTCAAAAAACTGCAGAGCCATATATTATTTAGCACAGCAACAACAGCTGAATAATCTTGATTTCATGCTGTCAGATATCTAAAAAAGCTGCTTTTTATACAGCAATAGAACCTGCCATTTGTAAGTAAATATATACAATATTCAAAAATCTGGCTTTCAAACCAGTATGCATTCACTACTTACAGTTTCCTCAATGCAGGAATGAGTTGTGTTTCCAAAGTGCTGATTTACAGACATGCAAAAACAAAAATTACCAGGTGAGCACAATGTGCATTTTATATGCACTTGTCATAAGTACAAGGAAAAGTCTCCTCACACAACCTGCTGCACATTATTTAAAAATATATCCATCATCTAAGGGGTGGTCAGGTGACAACGGAGCATCCCAAACATTTGGATGATCTCAGAATACTACTTTGAAATTAGGGACATAAAAAGTAAAACCCTCAGAAATAATTCTGTGTCACTAGTAAGTGCTGAATTTCCCCTTACAAAAATGCTAGAGGACACTTTTCAAATGTGCTGAGACACCAAAATAAGACTTCAGTTTTATATGAGTACTACAGACTTCTGAAAATCCCTAAAAAATGCACCAGAAAGTTATAGTTAATGATAGAAAATATCCCTTTAAACTGCCTTTGTGGCATGAGTAAGTGTTTGTTCACCAATTTTAAAAAATCTATATAAAAAGATGAAAATATATCAAAATGTTGCCAACCATCCATATTACAGGAGTTGGAATTCAATGATCCTTGTGGTTCCCTTCCAACTCAGGATATTCTAGGATTCTATACCCACCATCCAAGACTCAATTTTAATCTTAGAAATTAGGACAGTACTATACTTACATAGGTGGTAGCACACAGGTCATTTGATCCAGTAGAGTTGATAGGTTTGTTCTTTTCAATAGTCATGATTTATGGGGGGGGAAAAAACCAAAAAAAACTATGTTAACAAAACCACCACACAAACGTGCTAGCAAGTAGTCACTGATTTAAAGTTTTTTCTCCATATACACAGTCCAGATCTGGTTGCCTTATCGGTTCTACTGAACAAATGTTGAAATACAATGGTATCCCATGTAGTTGTATTAAACATATATGCACACACAAGGTGCAAGAAAGTCAAAATTTACTAATTCAAGGTAAAGTTGTACATTATGGCTGTGTTAATCTAACAGCTCTCTGGCACAAATGTGGTTTTGTCTCACACCCCAGTTTCACAGCTGCTGTTCCTGTTTTCTTTTAGGCCAAGTCTGGTGGTGTTCACATGACACCACTGTGAGTCAATTTGAGGACCTAAGCCAGCATAAAAAACACCCTACAAAAGAAAATTAAGTATTTGCTGCAGTATTGCTTTCAGAATTAACTCTCCAGGGAATCAGAAGAATGGCAGAGCAAACACATGGGATCAGGAGGACATCACTTTTAGTAGCCAACTGTCAGTTAAGGTTGAACTGTTAACACATAAAATTTATATAACCAAACAAACAAACAGAGCAGGGTGGTCTTAAGCATGAGGTTATTAAAGGGTGGTTTTTCAAATGTACTCCAGGTACAATACAATACTCAAACTAAAGTTAAAAGACAGATGACATTTCCTTCTTACTCCAGCAGTAACTCTCCACAGGAGAGCCAAGGGAGCTCTTTTTATTTTACAAATGAGCCAAGTATATTCTTCCCTCCCTCATTCACATTACTACAGTGAGTGCGAACACCACAGTGAAACTGCTTGAAGTGCCACCTGCCACAGCCAAACATTTAAAAGCACATTAAAAAAAAGGAAGACCATCTTAGTGATGAGGGTTACAATCAATAAATGCCATCTTGAAAGCAAGAAAAGGTGGTGTAAACTAGAACTTAAGTCTATCACATGTACTTTCAGGCCTAGAAATTGAGAGATTTTACAGGACATCACACATTATCCCTGTGCAAATCAACTCATGGTGCAAATCAGACATTAGAAAAAGCAGCAAAAAGCTGGTACTTGATGAAAAGAATACAGAAAGTTGCTTAAGCTGTGGATGCTACAATAAGTTCATAGAATAATATGATTACTTACCAAATTAAAAATGGCTATAATCAGCAAGGCAGCTATGGTGATGACTGCTAAAGGAAGCCTAAGTAAAGGCATTGTTTCCACCTTTCCTGAGATAGCACACAGATGGTGCAGGAAGGGCCACTGATCTGAGCAGCACTTCTGTAAACAACAGTAACTTGTGTCATAACATGAATAACACTTTGATACATGGGAAGAGGAATATTTCTAAAGTACTTTTTCTCTGCAGGACAGTGTCAACAGTCATTGGAATCCTAACTTAGAGATTTGAATCTTGTCAAGAGTCAATGTCTAACCTTCCCCCAGCCAAAAACAGAGACAATGCTTCCTTGCTTCAAAGAAGCTGGGTGCTAAAATTTTCTGAATTTGTGCTTTAAAAATACAGAATTATGATCTGATTGAAAGTTAATGAAAGTGCAGTGACAGCTTATGTGGTATTTTTTTAGTTAGAGCACTGTAATGTTATATTTGCCACTCCATTTTCAGGTGACTCAATCAAAACCAATCATAGACAGTCCTCATTCTTGCCATCCTTACATCCTCCAGTTGTTGCTAAAGGGAACATCTAGTAAAGCATACACTCTTAATGATTGCAACCATTATTCAAGGATGCTACACCAAAACACTCCCAGCTCAAAAGTCAAGTCTGATGCAACTGCAGTCTTGGAATTTTTTTTTTCCTCTGTGTGTTTTTGCACCTGTAGAATCCATGTATGCATGGACATACACACATCTCTGTCTTAATACAGAACACATCTCCCTCTCTTTCAACATGGACATATGGACTTGCATGATCCTTGTAGATCCATTCCAACTCAGACTATTCTGTGATAAATGCAAAAAATCCATCCATCCATATATGGATAAAAACACCATACATACATAAAATCCATAAACCTCTCTCACCATACTTTTACATGAATCATAAATCTTTATCCCATATGCAGAGTGCAGTGTTATCCATTTTTTTCTTTCCCTTTTACAGGACTTGAACCTGGCTATGGAACAGACCATTTCTTTCCATGGCAGACCTCCATCACCACACCAGGATGATGCAATACATTGATGGTTTTCAGCAGAACATCAGAATTCCCTCTCACACTTGGTCTAGCACAGCACAGATTTGGCGAGTGTAAGGAACTCTCTAAAATCCCTTCTCTCTCCCCATCCTGCCTCTAGACAGTTTGTGAACTGGGGAAGGACCTTTTTTACTTTGTGTTGTTGACTTCTACATCACTATGGGCTCTCTCTCTGTCACTATATATTTTTAAACAGTAATTGCATATATTTAATAATGCAAAGAAAGAGGAACTACAGATGCGAAGTGTCCTAATTGATGTAATGGTGAATTTGGAATTCTAACAGCTATGAATTTGTTGCCAATAAATTATTCATATGTTTGCAATTTTCATGACACTTTACAAATTATTATGAAAGCTAATCTTGTGTTCAAACTTATTTTGATTCTAAAATTATTTCCAGTAGAGAAAATATCAGTATTTACAACCAAAATTACTATTAATGACCAACTTAAAAATAAATTTTTCCTACCCATCTATTCTGGCACCCAAATAATTCTGAACTGCCATGCAAATTTTCAGACAAATATCTGTTTCAAGCAATGGAATCTTCTTGTAACCTGGGGTTCAAGGCTCCTGTAACTCCTGTTGAAATTATCAGCCTAATTCATTATCCTAAAAGGTATATCAAGTTCCTGAACCATATCCATCCACTTTTGAAAACAGGAACCTTTTTTTTCAAAATAAACTCACCATACATTTCTCAGCAAAGCACAGAAATAAAATAAGCACAATGATGACTGCAACAATTCCAAAGGAAATTCCCAATTTTGCAGTTCTAAACAGAAGAGAAAGCATTAAACAAGTTTAAATATAATTTGTCTTCTAATAGCACTAGAAGACCATAACATAACACAGGTTACTGCTGCACAATCACTGCTTTAAGTGACTCCACTCCTGACAGTCTGAACCACTGCCCTGTGGATAAACCACATGGAAACTGCACTGCAATAGCCATGGGAAACAAACATGCCAGAAACTTGAGAATGATCAAACACCTGATTTCTCAGAGGTACAAGAAAAAGCTCAAAGTTCCCTCATTGTAGCTTTACAGATAAAAGGATCACTAAGCACAGCCAACTGTTCTTATAAAATAGTATTTCTCACTAAACTGATCAGCTCCCTGTGTGAACTAAGCAAATAAAATATTGAAGAAATATTTCTATTTTGTTTTCCTACTGATATCCAGGCTCTTATGCCAATGACATGAATGCACTTCTTTATCAAGGGGTAAATTAGTCCCAAGAAGTTTATGTTTCTTAAATGTAAACCCTAGAAACTCCAAAATGTTCCATGCACATGTGTTTCACTTTAGCTGTTGCTTAATTTCAATTACAAATAATTAAAATAGCAGCACTTACTTTGGCATTATGAACATCTGTATCACAAATATACAGAGGAACACAAAACTGGCACATGCGAAGTAACTCTTCAATTTTAGAATAGGAATGGTGCGATACTGAAACACAGATTAGGGTAAAGCATCAGGGGAACTAAAAGGATTATTATTTTTTATATTATATTACATTTTCGTGATGACACATATACAAGTTTACACTGTACTATTAAAAATATACCTATAACTTAAAGAGAAAAAAAGAAAACCACAAAAAAAAACCCCAATCACTTGAATATCTTTCAAGGAAAACAGCCCAGTTCAAAGAATAATTTCCAGCCTAAAGGGAAATCCAGCAAGTATGTAAATCAGCACTTCACAAATGCCCACAGTCAAAATCCTTACCAAAAAGGACATGCTCAGAAGTAAACCTAAAGGGTATATATACACTCACACCAGTACTGCCACAGCACAGTAAATTAAAGAGTAAATTCAAACAGAAAAAGTACACTGCACCTGTCAAATACCAGCATCGTATCTACAGTGAAACAACAACAGAACGCCAAGTATTTTCATTATGGATGCAAAAAAACTTTTTTTTCTTCTTTAAATCTCATTACTTTTGAGAGAAGTAGTTCATATAGTAAAATTGCCAAATCCCCAATAATTCCCTTATGGCAAGAATTTAACACAGATTAGAGACAATCTCCTTTAATCTACAGAATTTGAATTCTCAAGGAAGAGTGACCAGCTCAAATGCCTCACAAGATCTGCTTTCCATTAGTTACCAAAACCCTCTGGATTTGCAGTCACCTCCAGAACCCAGTTTCAGAATTAAAACAGACAGTTTCAAACATATTCTTATGATGCTCTGAAGTGCAAGTGAAAGACCAGTAAGGATTATTTTGCTCTTACCAACCTCTTTTTCAAGACCAGGTTCTGCAAAAATCAGGGAAAATCCACAGAAGTCATCTGACTTGACACACCACGGACTGCACCCAGAGAGAGACAGGGGTTACAAGGAGAACACAACAGGCCAAGGGCAGAATGCAAAAGCATCACTGTGGCTGAGACTCCACAGTGTACAGGGTGGGAGTGCCACTCACACACACACATTTGACATTCTGCAAGGTTTTTATGTTTCATAGCAGAATATATGAGCAGTTATGTTTTCCTGCAGCTGACAGGCAGGTCCAGAACACTCACAGACAGCAGCTCCTGCCAGTTACATGAAAAATGTAACTCCAAACCTTCCCTAAGGTTTACACACAGGAAAGTATAATAGCACATGTTAGAGATGGCTCACAGCCTCCAAAAACTTCCCTTAAATAATAACAGGCCTCTATGAGGAATAGCAGAGGTATGGCTTTGCTAAAATTTAGATGAAAGAGTTTTTCTTCTCAAATTCAATGTTTCACATTTGTTTGGAATTTAAATACTGTATTTTAATTTAAAACAAAAAAACCACCACCATTGCCTGCGTTTGTCTGCTTTTAAATGCTATTGTCCTGCCAAATGCACCACCTGCAACTGACAGACCATTTGCCTTCAGCAAACCAGACACTAAAGCAACTTTTAATTATGCCCCAAACAGTGTTTTGACTTTATATATAGTTTTTGTTCAGAATGGCACCCCATTTCCTGACACTTCTTATTTTAATAAAGAGAACACGAACATGAACTTTCTATTCCATCCTCCACTGCAGTTCAGCTCATTACTTTGGGACAGTCATAAGAAACAAAGCAGTTATTTTGCTGTTTCACAGCACTACATCACATTGAACAGCTAGACAAACCACAAAAACAACTAAAAAAAAATGGCAAGACAAAAATGCTGGTAACTTTTTGGTTTTGTTAAGTACATTTTATACCTAGACTTAAATTGAGAATGCAGGTTAATCTCAAAGAAAGATGAATAAAAAAATAAGATAATGTATACTTAGTTGAACTGAGGCCCTCAATGGTTGACATCATTTCATCATAAATATCTTCCTCTATCCTTCCCTTCTGAGATGAATTTCTGAAAACAAAATGAGGTCTGTGTCACAAATGCTACTCAGAAACAACTCATGGCTACAGAGCACATTTCCCAGCACAGCAGTGGGGTAAAATTCCAGGGAAAAGTGAAACAACAATGGTCCAAACTGATAAACAAATGCATCCATGAGCACTTTACTAGGCATTTCTTAGTTACTCAAATCATGCATTTTTCAATACCACGCTTGGATAAAGTGAGGGAATCTTTCCCAAGTGAAAAAATCAGCTCCTTAGTTAACTCGGTGCTACAGGTACCACTGTAAACACTTACATAGTGCCAATCGTTTATTACACTATAATGGCATATTAATAATATATAATTATATATATGTATATAATATATATAATAATATATAATGGCAATACATCAATAATACTAACCAAAAACACATCTTGAAAAATACATGTTTATTTATACTATTTGTATATTTACTGATAGTATTATGTCAAACTCTGTTTATTTAGTGCTATAATATTACAAACGAACCTGGCATGTATGAGTAAGCAAACTAAATGCTGAAGTAGCACCAGTGGGTTCCATGTACACACATATCCAGCACTGTGTGATCTGCTTTGGTCTCATTTCCACTGCTCCTTAGGGCTCTCCCTTCCCACCTCTGTTCCATCCTACTGCAGCCCATCAAGCACAATAGAACCTGAATGACTGAGGGGCCGGTAAGACAAGGAGGGGGAAGCTCTTTTTGGCATCTTCTAAAGACAACAAACATGAGCTAAGAAATCTTTTAAAGGCCGAATATTGAGCTTAACCTTTCTAACACAGGAATATCATACACACAGTGATTAACCAACCAAAAGATAACAAGGCTATGGCACACTGAACTGCAAGAGGAGCACAGGAGCACGTATTTAAAAAACAAATAAGGTACTATCAGGTACAAACCTATCAGAAGTTCTCTGGCGTCCAGTGGAACACAAAGGTATTTCCTAAATAAAATAAGGAATTAGGTACACATTCAGTGAGTGGCAAACAACTATTGAAAATAAACATCAGGAAACTGCCCTAAACAGTTTTATTCAGAAATAAAAAAATCAAGAACCATTCTCAAATAGAAAAGCTTATAAAGAATCAGCCCTTCCCAGCAATGTTTTCTGCTTCAACAAGTGAGGAGTGTTTACTGACAAAAAAAAAAAGATGGAAAGTCATTGAACAGATCTTCCCTTTCATTTTTCCCTACACACCAAAATAACTGACATCAGCAGAGGCAAGCAGACTGGAAACTACTTCCACAAACCTGAATGGATGGATACTTAAAATAAAGTTTCCTATAGCTGTGCCTCCAGGAGCACACCTGAAAGCATGCACATTTCCTCCTTCCAGCTTTCAGGAAGTGCAGACGGAAAGAAAAATGAGTTTTCTTGTATTTAAGAATCCTAAAAATCTTAAGAATTCTTAATCTTAAAAATTCTTTACTGATAAAATCCAGTTGCAGGCAAAGCATGTGGAGGCACTATTTATTATCTATACATTTCAACTAAATGTTGAGTGCATCTGGAAGCTGGTAAATTATCTTTTTTTCCAAAAATACATGTAGAAGGCAGGACCTCAAGATGGAAAAGTGATAGGAAAAAAAGACAGTTTTACTTTGAGGTTTACTATGATTATACCATGCTAGAAATTGGGAGAGTCTGAATATTGTTAAGCTCTGACAGAAAGAGATGTTGCACAAATACCTTCTCACTTATGTGTACACATTTAACACCAAGAGTAACAGCAGACAGCAGGAGCAGTGCTGACAATCACTACTTGAGACCTCACCTTTCTTCGCCTTCCTTGTGAACTTGAGGAGTCACTGCTCACACTTTCTCTGTGGTTCAGGTGGGCAAAGGGCCTGGCTGCTCCCCAGGACTCCAAGTAACGTGTCATCCGAACAGATGCTCTCATCTTCAGCCCATCATTAACTCTTGTTTTAGGGAGATGATTATTTGATATACATTGTTTGGACTAACAGAAAAAAAAAAAAAAACACTTATTTAGAAAACAGAGTAGTTTAAGACTATACAATCTTGCTATTTAGTAGGACTCAGCCAACCTCAATTCCTTTATCTCATTTAATTAATATGAGCTAAAGCAAGTCACAGTATACACAATGAGTTTGCTTCAGCTGCCTTTACAAGCCTTTGCTTGCAACAAACTTCCAGGTTTATTTATGATGATGCAAGGGATCGCAGGATCTTATGAACAGATAGTTTCCTTCCAGTCAGCACAACACCAGGGGAAGAAGATTCCAAATTCCTCAGCCAGGGCGTATCAAAACAGTGGTTAGGAGAAGATCCCACAAATTACAGACTCCACATTAGATTGTATCCCTGTCTCACAAGTGCTGAGTCAGGCAGTATAGACAGGGTGTACAGCAATGCCCTTGCAGCACTACAGGGAGGTAAAACTACAGAATAAACCAATGCACCAACAACTGGTTATTCTCTAACATTTCATAAGCATCTTGAAGTGAGCAGAGACTATTTTAATAGACTTAGATCCTCTTTCTGAGAGCACGTGCTGTGTGCATCTAGGGAGGTTGCAGTGTTGAAAAATGAAACAAAGATTGAGCTCTTGCTAATTAAAAGTGGCTCTACATTGAAAGAAGTTCTTTCTTTCAGTCATTTGGGTTCTTTTTTCATTTACTCATTAATGATAAGCCAATTCACAGTATCAATACTCCAAGTGTTTGCAGCTCCCAGGACCTAAAGGAGCAACCCAACTTTACACCCCGAAAAGAAAGTGAACCTTACTTTTAAGATAGTGAAGAAGATACCAGAAGCTATTTTACAGGGAATATTTTATCTGAAATTGGCCACACAGTACACGTATTCTTTCACTACTTCATCTCACCTTTGACCTTTTTTCCACTATTTTACACAAATACATAGCCAAATATGTGCTTTTATTCTAAGTGGACCACATAAGAGGTTTCAGCATAACACTTCTTGCCTTCAAGCTACTAGGCATGTCATAAAACATCAGAACAGGTTTTCAGGTCTGAACTCCCAAATCCAAGCTACTCAGGTGACTCACACCATGTTTTAATTCTGTCTCTATATAAAAAAGATGTATGCACCACAGAAACTTATGTATTTAAAATGTATGTATATATTTGAATAAATATAAATATGTTTAAAAACATATACATACCCTTGGATCAACCACTAAGTAAGTTTTGATATTCATGGATTCAAGGTAAGGATCCCTCAGGTGTCCATTCCCTTCTTCTACTTCATAAGCTTTGCCCAGGTGATTTAATGTTGCTTCAGTGATGTGCACACGGCTGAGAAGGGGAGAAAGAACAAGAGATCCAAACACTCACAGAAAGGTCACATTAAGCATTTAATTTACATTTCAATGGCCACTGCTGACATTTCTGCTTTTCAACCCATCTCCTGCTTTGGCAGTTAACTGCAAAATCCTGCCAGTACTTAAAATGATATTTGCAATCCTTTACTGCAGTTCTTCCTCTCACATCTTTCATAGCAAGCATGCTAAAAAGCACTTACCATAATGAGATAGTATCAGTATAAAATTAAATTGAAATAAGCAGAGACATAAGAAACAAGAAGAAATGTAATCAAAGGACATCTGATGACTGACAAGACAGACAGACTCACAGGCAGCTTGTTTCAGATGGTGAGAGCTGCAGGGAAAACTCATGAACAAAACACAAGTGAGGACTGTCTTGTGTTGGAAATGCATAAAAGGGGAGGAGACAATTGCAAAGTCTGTGGGGAAAAAAGCTGGAAAAGGTTTTTCGTTAACTAGGAGGAGAATTCTGCAAGTCTGTCTTTTCTGACTGAAACAATCTAAGGAGAGTATGACACAGCAACACCACATTCCTAAGGGGAACAGCTAGTGTTGGTCTGTACCCATTCACACTTTCACTTAAATCATTTTAGCAAGAGTATCCCAAATCATCTCTTTCCATATAAATTATGAGTAACAACTTTTCACATAATTCTCAACAAAAGATTTGAGTGTGTTCATAAAATAGAATTTCTTATGTTCTGCTTTCTCATTGTTCATCTTCTCGTGCTTTTCTCACTCTTTTTTGGACAGAGGGATTGAACATTGTGCAGTCAGTTCTACAATCCATGAGCTCAGGCCTGGGAATAGAACATTTGCAGAATGGAAGCTGACAGTGTGCAGCACTCCTGCCTAAATACAGAGACCACGGGACTCGCCCTCCCATCCACCTTTACTTCTCAATGCTGTATGTAGGTTTGCATGACGATAATTTATCCAAGACCTGAAGACTAGTGGCTGTGGCTTCCAACAAGGAAGAACAAAAAATTCCTCAATACTTTTCAAGCCAAAAGGTAAGAGTTTTGGAATATAGAGGGGGTTTTTGTTTATGGCTAATTGTCTCAAAAAAAAAAAAGCAAGTTTAATTTTTACCTTGACTATGCAGTTTTGCAGTCAAGGTGAACCTTCAAATATGAAATTTTAAAGTTTACACTAAAGCATCATTTTCTTCCACAGAGACTGTGGCATTGTGGTGATGTCTGTATCACCTGAGCCTTAAAACACAGCCATGCACTGCAACATGTGCTTTTCTCAAAAGGCAGTACATTTGTTCACTACCTACCATTTTCCATCTTACCAAGCTTCCTCTCCCCTCTTCCTCAAATCACACACTGCCGTAAGACATTTCCAATCTTACTGCAAACTCCTTTCCAAATTTTATGTGATGATTTCAGTTACTAATTGCTTTCTGGATTCCAGGATGAGCAGGTAACCAAAAGCTGCCTCTCACGGGCAAGCTGTGACACACACTGCTGCACTGCCAGCTGGGACACAACACCCAGCACACTGCACCCAGTTTCCTATGCTGACAGGCCTGAGAACAACATATCCTGATCTTTCAAGCACATACATATTACACAGAATTGGTCATAGATGAAATTTTAATTTGGGTTTTATGCTGCTCCTTTCTGCTTTAGTAGTTTATTACATTGTTGTGAATGCAAATAATTTTTAAAATCAGAAATAAAATGAACAGGGATAGTCTGGCACTGCAAAGAAAATATTTATAAAGCTAGAAGTTTTCCTGCATCCTTTCAAAAGTCTTTAGAATTCCTTTGTTTACAGAAACTCAAAATACATATACTTCCTATTTTAAATAAAACCTCTAACTGGCTCCTGACAAAAGTTCTGCTTCGAAAAGAGCAGGACTAGCTAACACTGGAATATCATTTTCCTGCAAATCAGGAAACAAATATAACATTTGCATAGTGAATAAATCCCCATCCTCCCTGTCAGGCTCAGTCTTCCACAAGCAGAAGGTGTTTCCTCTGGCAAGTTTTGAAACAAGATAAGCAAGTGCTAGACAGGTATAGATTAAGTATAATGCTTCTGAATCAGCATGACAACCTAAACCAGCTTAATTCTTTACCATCTTATCAAATACAAACATGAAGACCATAAGGAAATAATCAAAGCTGTCAAGAATAGGCAATGGTCCTAAACGTGACTAAGAAAGTATGTTTTCATGCCAGAGTCATGTTGTTTGCTTTACCAACAAAAGGAACTTTACAACTCTGTATTCTTACCTAATCAAAACACTAAAACACTCAACCTGGGTGGTACTGCAATTGTTAACCAAGCTCCAACTAGTTTTCTTTCTGTGTTGGTCATCAATATAAGAAAATAATTTGATATTCATATCCCTTATCACTTGGCAGAAATTAAATTTAAGTTATAAGCATATACCTAAAAGCTGTCTGAGGTACAGAAATAATAAGAAACCCTGCAATGTTACTGGTCAGCATCACTTTCCAAAAAGAAACTGATACTTTAGTGCTTGAACATATACCCACATGAATGTCATTCAATTAATAAGTACTAATTTGGATAGACAACCAAGAAACTAAAAAAATCATGACCTTATTTGGGAATAGAAAAAGGAGAAGTCTTATAATGGTCTTTTTTGGTGAAAACCACTAAAATAAGGGGGAAAAAGTGTTTTTTACATGAATTCTAATCCCTAAATTCAATTTAGAAAATAGGAAAAAAATTATACTTTCCTAAATGGGGAAAATGCAAAATGCAATTGTTTTTTAAAAACATTTGTATTTTTCCTTTGCAATGGACACCTCAAAAAGGCTGCAAGAGTATCAGCCTCAGACCCAATCCCTGCACTGCTGAGCAGCACATGGAAAGTTCCATCACCGCTCTGCCTCTTCTCTTCCACTCAGGACCACTCTCTTCCCTTCCAGTTCTGCTCACGGCAAATGCTACACGGGGAGAATACACGACTGCCAGCAGCTCCAGACTTCCCTGGCTTGGATGCTTCCCATCAGGCTGCATTTTAATTTCCTAGTTGCTTGTTGGTTTTGGGAGGTGGGGATGGTGAATACAGAGCTAAGGCAGTTCAAGTGGGGCTGATCAATACTTCAGCTGAAACACTGGGTAAACACACGGCCTGGCTTTGTTAACCTAAGTAGCACATCTATTCTTTAGCTGAACTCACAAATGCAGTATTATCCCCGTGCAACATGGATTAACTAACTCAGCATAATGCACTGCTGAAGACACACACATTTCTCCAATGAAGGGAAGGTAAAAGAAGCAGTCACTTGCCTAAGAATAGAATTTTATAGTTCGCTGAAAACACAATCAGAAAACATTAACATTTTACAGCTCCGCTAAGTACACGTCGGTCCTATTTCCCTCATCCCATTAGGAGGCTTTGTGCCGTGGCCCAGTGCCAGTGGCTGGGCACAGCAGGGAGGATGCTCACCCGGGCACACCCGCCGACTCCATGCGGTTCGCCAAGGACACGTCGTGCGACCACACGTCGTATTGCCACTTCCGGAGGCCGATCACCCCGCACAGCACGTTCCCAGAGTGAATTCCAACCCTCATGTTGATGTCCACTCCTGTGGCCTCTCTCACCTGCCTGAGAGGGATGAGGGTATTAGAGCAGGAGATACACTTTATTGTCTCTCCTCCTGCTGGGTATCCACTAGGGTTTATACACTTAGTGCAAAGGCAGGAGACAAACTTATGACTTAATGCTTAACTATCCAGCTACAGCTAATAAATACAATTTGAATGTTGACAACAAAACTAAGAATTTATTCAGTACCTTCATAGTCTCTATACATTTGAAGTCTTCTGTGTAATACTTACTTTATTGCTTCACACATGTCGAGTCCCATTTTAACACAGTTCCTGGCATGAACTGGTAAGGACACAGGTAGGCCTGAGACACAGTAGTAACAATCTCCCAAGATTTTTATTCTCATGCATTCATTCTCCTGTGAAATTACAGTAAACATATTTAACAGGAAAAAATGAACTGCAAGTAGGCTAACAGCACCAAAGCTAGTGGTTTGAGGAGCTCAGGCTTTGTTCAAACCCTACTGAAGCAAAGCTTACTTCTTTTTCCCCATATCTGAATACCTGGATATTACTCACTGGAGAGCAACAGAAAGTACTGCTTCAAGCATTTCTGAAATAGAAACATTTTACTATTCTCACTTTTTTTTTCTTAAAGCTGTGTGCAATTGAAAAACTATAAATGAAAATAAAATGCATAGAATTTTCACCATCTGGAGGATGAAATCTTACTTATTTTTTAATCTTCATCTTTATTAACACTTGAATTTTGGGCAGTTTGTCCACTTTTCCCTCAATTTTTGCATGGAAGTCTCCTAAGTAACAGGGTACAGCCTCATAAAATCTGCACAGAATTGAGGAAAAACTTAGGAATTAAGATGCCCAACTGGGTAGCTTTGCAAAACAAAAATGGGGTTATTTTGTTGTTTCAAATATGACTGAAGAGGAAGCTGGCACCCTACAGTTTGCTATTGCTAATAAAAAAACCCACAATACTACACAACTGCAAAAAAAATTTTTCCTAACTGTGCAACAGAGGGTACAGCTGCCAATGATTGGGCAGGAGAGAGGAAAGGGGAAGAGCAAAAAGCTTCTCATACTGTCTTTTGCTAACACTTTACTGAAGAATTTTAACTACAAGGGTAGCAAACAGGCCAGGGCTAATTCTGCAAGGCTGTTTAGTGTTTGACCGATGAGCAGAGATGGCTTAACTTGGGCCAGGCAATACCTCCAGCAGTCCAACCCTACCTGCTGTGGGAACATTCCAGCAGTTCCTAAATCAACTCCAAAATCAGCCTAAATCTGTGATAGTTTACCAGACTGAGCTGTTCTCCCTCATAAGTCAAAGCCTAAAGGGAACATCCATCATTTTCTCCCATCCCAAGCCATCCCAGGAGGTTCTGTGCATTGCTGCTCAGTGACAAGCTCAGGTGGATCAGCAGGGAAACCCAGCCCTACATTAGAGCTGTTGGACTTCAGTATCCAGCTCGGTGTCCAGCTTAGTCATCAATTTTTATGAGGTAAATTGGAGCCTACGACTTTTGTACATTATGGAAAAGATGACAGAATACTCCCTTGCGGAACAAAAATAGCACAAAAGCAGGAATCTCTTCTCACGGCTCAACCACAGAGTTGCAAAAGACCTTGACTCACTAAATCCACACATTTTTTAAATAGTGCAATTTGCAGACAGGAATGAGAAATTAAAATGTATTATCCAAAATTTAGAATCTTTTCTATTTTTGTATCTGAAAAACATTTTAAAAAGCTGACCAAATGTCTTTAACCTCAGCTTCTACTATGACATTAAAGCAATTTGGTATTTGACAACTGAGATGACATTACTTATTCTGTCTTAATAGCTTCCTTGCAACAATGTAATTGCAATAGTATGACTCTTATTTGTCAGTACTCGCAGAATTAACAGCAACTGAATTCATATAAATGCAACGATTAGCCAGGTCATTTAGTCAAAAAGGTTAATTAGGACTTTAGACAGGTTTTAATCAGTGGTATATTTAAGAATTTAATCAATGACATCCACAGAGATTTAATTAAAGTAATTTTACCCCTCTGCTATATTAATAATTCTAAAGTTTACCCAATTTTTCCGAAGAATTTTTACAATTTCCCAAACCCAAGACTCTCCAAGTCCATTAATTTTCTGATTTGCATTCAGTATATCCAAATATAGGCAACTATGAAATGAAAACAACATCTTTAAACAATGGGAATGTTTAATAGGCAGTCATTAGTCTTTGACTAATGCTTTACCAATGCTAAATTTCTAAAACCAGCATTTGTGTTGGTATTTGGTTTTTATTTTCTTAAAGCCATAACTGCATCAGAATACTAACAGAATGGATATGACAGAACATACACCCAGGATCAGGGTTCGTTTTAGAGAATAATAAAAATCATCACACAACCATGCAAACATGTAGATGATACAGTCCCTGTAATCAGAGAACTAAAAAATTGAGTATATGATTACAGCTTCAAAGAAAGTAACCTCAGTGAGCAGTTGGAAGCAGTAAGAACTACTGCCAGCCTGAAGGGTCAGTACTGAGGGTATGTCTTAGTGGGGACCATTTTAAACAACTTCCTGTTCTTACAGCTTTTCTGTAAGTGTCCATTAATAATTATCACTCCTGATGCCTCTGAATTTATGAATTTAAATATGTTTCTCATAGTTCTCCATTTGTGGAGTCAATAAACAACCCTTCAGGCTGAACACAGCAAAGCTCTCAGTAGAGCTTGTGCACAGTACTTTCTACAGCTCTATTACAATCATATGTCATCATCAGACAATTTCCTGAACACTACAGATAAACCTCCAAACTTACTAATTGGACAGTAACAACTTGCTAAAGTTCCCATTTTTGTTTTAAATTTTTATTTTAATGTCATTTTGCTAGTTAGCTTTAAAGCCAAAACAGTCTTCCCTTCCTGACTTCAGAAGCACTAACACCCAACTGACCCCTGTTGTGATAGAAAGACTTCTTTTTCAGTAGTGACCTTTATCCCTACAGCACAAACTAGAAACCTACCTTTGCAATCTGATCAAACTTTCCAAAAAGTTCATTCAGCATCACTACAAGTTCCTTAGGAGAGCAGTCACTGGCAAGGCGAGTAAATCCTACAATGTCTGCATAGAGAATGCTAGACAAGAACCAAAGGAAAAACAGGGTAAGTGAAATATGAAGATATGTCAATTCCACAGTCAGCATAAATATGAAAATGCATTTAACAGAAAGCATCTCTCTCTTTAGAAAACAACTCCAGAAGAAAAGGTTCAAATATCTCCAATGATTTAGAATTCAGCACACCAGTTCGAGACACATTACATTCCCATAACAAGAGAGAAGCTCAGTTCAGCCTGAAAATCTGCCTTCAAGTTTTAATTTCACTGGACAATATGCACTGTTAAGAATCAAAAGTTTATATTAATACAATTACTTTCAGAGTTCCCACTTACCTAACATTTTGGTGCCTTTTTACATACAGACTATGAAAGTTGTTGTCATGCATTTGCCTATTGTCATTAGTTTCCTTTAGTCGTTCAATGATTGCCAACTTCATTTCCATAGAGATATGAGCTGGCAGGATGGATAAAAGCAAGTTTTCCTAAAAGAAGAGGGTGAAAAAAATAAATATGCAACATTATTAACACAGTAGATTTGAAACAGCAAAATTTAAGTGACTGTAAGAAGGCATTAAAACAAAACAAAAATGCCTTTATTCAAACAGCTTTTGAGCAATGCATGTCGGGTTTTCCAGAAGACAGTTATACATTTCTGTTCTCAAAATTATTGATTTTACAGTTATGCAAGGATGTTATGTATTTTTTTTGTTCTTTGTGACATCTCTCTGTCACATAAAAAAACTCCCCTCAATATTCAGTACCACAATTTCTGGATAAATTACATTTTATTTTGTCCACTAATCTCAATGTTATGTTATCACCGTCCGATAAAGCTGCTGTAAAAGGTTATATTCTGTAACTAACAATCTATCCAGTATTAAAAACTCTCATAAATTCTCAAATGCTGCAAAAGCAGCAACAGATACAAAACTGTTGACAACATCCTGCTATAGCTTAAATGAACCAGGCACCATTATCACTGAAATTAAGTCCTTTGAACAGTGAGAATACAGACTCCTCAAAAATCACTTCCATTGTTTGACTATTCAGGGCACTGTTTTACACTGGCTTTGACTTAAAAGCCAGTTCTTCAAAGAAGACCCTGGTAAGTTGCTGGGCAGAAGAGGAAGACAAAAAGAGAATACTTTAACCCAGGAAGGGCTCTACCACCCCACCACAGAAGAGGAAATATTGCGTGGAGCAGCTACACGCTGGAATTTTTTTCAGATGACATCAACAGCAAGGTCAACACATTGTGTAACAAAGTAAAATGCTGTCCCTTCAGACCAAGTCTGTGTCCCATTTTCCTGAATATCCAATGCAGCAGTGTCTAGCAGTGTAAGCTGCCATGGTTACTTACCAGGGCCTGCTACCAAAAAGAAATACATAGGGAAAAAATACCTTGGGATCAAAGTGGGAAGCATCAAGTACTGACCTAAACACAGTACATACAGCAGTTTGAGACTGCCAGAAATAGAAACACCTCCTTCCCCCACAGTTTGGTGCTAGGAAAGCCAATCTTGGGGAGCAATTTAAACTGACACCAGAATCCCGGTGAATATAATGGGTCCACTGGTGGCTGACACATGATGCAGTTTTCAAAGAGTGACAAGGAACCCTGAACTGCAGTCCTCACATCTTTTTCATAGAGAAAAAGTGTGTGGCAAAAGGATATTCAAAATTGTGTATGAAAAGAAAGCTGTCCATAAACTTAAGCACATTTACACTTCAAACAAGCAACCATTAAAAAAAAACCTAAAAAACCCCAAAAAACCCCAAAACCCTAAACACCCATGGAAGTTACCACATTGCCCAGGAAATGAGAGCAACACTCCTGCATAAGGTGATCAGATGCTTCCCTGGTGGCTGTTTGGGGAATTCTGCCAGGACTTGCATGCAGATTTGTCATCTCATCTCACAAGATTAGCATCAGGAACAGATTGCACCAGCAGTGTGGAATTTTCTTCTTTTCAATTTGAGCAAGTCAGTCGCTTTACAGTCCCTTCCTTTTATCTCATAACCAGTGGGCAGAGAACACGGTACACAACAGGCTTGCTGTTCTTAACCCTACTTATTCCAGGATAAAAGAGGAAAGGTGCCCTAGTTTCAGCTTTGGTACCTCTCTACAATCTTTCCTCAGTAAGGAATTCATGTTCCTCGCTTATTCTTTAAATACCACTGATTTTATGAAAATAAATGATTTTATACTCAAATGCTGTAATCTATTACGTGATTTTTTTTTCTCCCTTAGTGTCTAATTTTCTCCTTCTAGCAATGGGAAAATAGTTTGAGAGACAAGAAAATACAAGAACAAATAATATTTTAGAATTCAAACCAAAAGAAGGTGTTTGTAAGGGACGTGTAAAACTAACTGCTGAAATTACCTCACAAGTAATTTCAGGGCATTAAGGACATGTTCTTTTAAGTTATGTTGGGTCAGTCCCAGGAACAGTTTACACTAGGAAAAAAGTAACTGAAATGACTGGCAATTACATTCCTGTTACAAAATACTGTGATTTTGGTATAGACAAGCCCCAGAGAACAGCTTCCTCCCTTTAACTTCCTTCTTTTGTTATAAATGGCACAACTTTTATTTTTGACACTAGGTGGGTATCACAAAGATTGGACCAAGCCTTTCAACATGCATTAGTCACCAACCTCATGAAATTATACAGACTTTGGAAATTAAAACAAGCAATTCAAAACATGAATTAGTTCACTCACTTGTTGCCTCTTCTCAATCTTCAATTTCATTCGGACCTGAATGCACTTCAATGTGTATCTGTACAAATCCCAGGAAGCAACCTGCATTTGGCGTTTGTGAAAGGCACCCATCAAGTTACCACAAAGAAAAATTACAGCATTGGCAAGTAGCTGCACAAAAAGAAAAATATTTACATATTTACATACAGGGTAGTCATCGATACTTCAGTAATACACATACTAGTCCCATAAAAACAATCAATCCCAGACCACCTTCCATTTCCTCTTACCCCGTCACATAACAAATCACATCCTGCAATTAGCCAGGATGTACCTGGAAAATACAAGCTAACTTCCACAATCATGGGCATTCCTGTATGCACATACAGGAGAATAATGAAACAGAAAATTCTGCTATATCATTCAACATTTATTTGAAGACACCAGTGTTTGATTTATGGAGAAACCAGTCTACAAACTCATGTATCAGCGCACTGTGTGAAATCTGGCACACGCCTGCTTCAGATGAGCTGGGGTGCTCCCCTGAACACACCCTATTAATAAGTGTTGGGAACCCTTAAAGCACTCAGCAGCACTCCCAGGGCAGCAATGGCCCTTTTGATCCACCCTGTGGGCAGTGCCTGACAAATTTAGATGGACTCACCTGAAAAGCACAGATTGGGAAGAATGATTGTGACAAAAGTTAGTCATATTTTTAATAACTTAGTTTAAAATTTAGTATAATAATCCTTCTTTTCCCACTCAGGTCAGAAAAATAGAATGCATTATAGATTTAAAAGTATGCAATTTTATGAAAAGCTCAGGCTTTTTGGGTCCAAGCTCCAAATCCATGAACTTGAAACATCCATGTGGAAGTCTGGAACTTTTCTAAACAGAATGGTTATGCCAACAGCAAATGGTTATATAACTAGGGTATTTAATTACTTAACCAAGTGCTATTTCCTTACCTGAAATAGGAAGAATTCCTTATTTTCCTTGAAAGTCATGCTTACCACAGTGCTTAGAACAATAATATGGGAAAGAGCAGAAAGAACGCTTATCATGACAGCACCTCGCATCCCAAAGGGTAGCATGGTATAAACTGTGAAGATTATGAAAAGAAAGAATGGCACCTTTGGAAAAAGAAAAAGAGAAGGAAAAAAAAATCACACACAGGCGTTATTAGGTGTCTCCCAAAAATCACTACAGAAAAAGGAGCAAAGTAGCAGGATTCTTGCTCACTTTCATGCTGAACAATTAAATACTGACTTTTCAAAAGCACAGTTGAACCTATAAAAACAGAGGCAATTCTAAGAGTTTTGAGGGAAGTAGCAGCTAGAGATTCATAGACAAAATTGCTTAACGTGACATATGACATACAATTTTTTCAGCTATCCTTGCACTTTTATCCTGAATTTATCCATTACAGCTGCAGATGCACTGTGAATGCACTTTGTACTCACACATCAGGAACAGTGTGTTGCAGGGACAGCAATACTGAATGGAATCAGATTCCTCACCTACTCCAAGTTATTATTCTAATTTTAACATCACCCAACCACATGTGTATGTTTACCCTGTGTTTGATAAAACCAGAAATCCAACCAATACTTCCTGGTGCTGACACAAAAGAATATTGCCACTGACTACGTATTTAACTGCACAGATCTTAAAAAAATGCACAATGGGCCACTAAACTTCAACAGATCAGTAGGAAGGCCTCTAATACTTAAATCCATACTTAGAGATTCGTTACAATTGTTAGCTTACATATATAGAAATTATCAACCCTGATCAGAGGAAAATATTGCAGCATTCTTGGCTCAGCTCCATCTCATCACAGCAACTCAACTCATGCCATTCCAGACAGGAGCTTCCTTCAAGGAAGTCTCAAGGTCTGTACTTAAAAGTTTTGCCAGAACAGAGAGTTTGATTGAGACAACAATAAACAAACAGGAAGATAAAAGTTTTCATTCAACAAAAGTAATCTTTCCATGTTCATCTTTACTATTTTAGCTGGATTAAAAACATTTTTTCTGCCATATTTACAACCCGTGTCACACAACGTTCTGAATGCTGTGATAGTTTTATATGCACAGACAAGCAAAGGCTACATCTGTATTTAAACAGTAGCTTTAATTAGTGATAAATTCATAACTTGAGGTGAAAGTCTGAAATTAATCTATTAACTTCTACTTTCCAGACTATGATGTCCTTATATTTTAGACTTAAAATCAATACAAATGAATTATTACTACATGACAGCACCACATTGGCTTGAAGCACTGAAAGCAGCAAAACCAAATCTTGCTTTGTTACATATTTGTATTTCTAGTTAAGAATAGTATGTAAGAACAGTAAATTTGGGGTTTTTTCCTAAGGTAATAGCTACTTCTTCAAGTTAAAAAGTGCTGAACAGCAACTGTAAATGCACAGTGCTGGATCCAGGCCATAATGAAAATCAGATTTTGGCTATTTAACTGATAATTTATCTCTCTCTTTAATTGCAATAAAGAGGGGAAGGGGAAGAGTCAGTAAACTAGATTAAAAGTCATTTTTATTTAATTAAAAACTTTTCTACTTGCATTATGAGATCTTAGGAAGGGTTTCCTACAGATTATATTTTTGGCATCATGAAATCGCCCATCTTCTGATCAGACATAGTAAGCAATGAACTTTAGCCACACCCAGTTATGCCAGGATGTGTCATTAATTCTTATTGTTCACTTCACCTCTCCCACTGACTTAAAAAGGTTCTCCCTGGGGCACACCCAGCTCTGGAGTCCTTTTTCTTGAACAACTCTTCTACCCATATAAATTAACAAAGAAAGAATTATTATGAAAAATTCTCTCAGAGATGAATTCATAGTAATCAAGATTTAGTAAAAATCTTAACTATAAATACAATTCAATTACAACTTAAAGATGTAAATCCAATATAGATTCATGCAGTTACATTCCTGTATATTGATCAATATACATTCCTGTATATTGACTACCAGTTCTATGCAAGTAGCTGAGTGAACAAGATACACATACCTGTTCCCACAGCTGATAATCATTTGTTTTGTCAAAAAGAGACACATATCCTACAGTTAAGAAGCAAATCCAAATGGTCACTCCAAACAATGTCAGCCACCTTCGAAACAGGGATTCAATGCACAACAGCAAGTACATGACTGCAAATATGACCAGGGCAGCACACACCGCAATGATGAAGGCAGGATGAGAATGTGCATCCTGCAAAAGCAAAACCAAGTGTTACAGTTGGTCCAAATCTCCCCTTTAGAAAAATGAAAAATGTGTCTATACTGTCCTAGAAACAGCTTGGATACCTTTAAAATATTCTCACCTGAGTTACTGAGCAAACTGGCTGTGGCAGCACTGACGCTTTCTGATATTCACCCATATAGAGATGATACAATAAATACTATTATAGATACTCATTCTACTCAAGTTCCACCATTATTATTTTTCAAATTTGTGGTTTGGGGTTTGTCTTTTAAGCCAATTCTCACTATACTGTATCTATAACACAGATGCACCCCAAAAAATGTATTTCAGGAGTTCAAGATTTGCTAAAAAGCTTGCTAAAAAAAGCTTTAGCTAAAAACTTTTTCTGAGTTTTACAGATGACTTGTTACAAATAGTGTTGCTACTTGTTTCCTTTGTTAAGAAATAATAGCTAAAAGTGCAATTGTTAAGATTAGAAGTGCTGCTAAAGAGATACTTCATCATGAAACATAGTGCTTGGAAAGCAGTGTTAGAAGGCAATGAAAGAATATAACAGCTGATTTATTACCTTCTTACAATATTATCTTTAAATCAACTCTCCTTTTTTAACAACTGTCAACTGGGCTGGCTTTAAGAACACTAAATTTCTTTACAGAAAATCAAATTATATTACAGAAAAAAAATTCTTTAAGCTGCATCTTTCCTATGCCTACTGGATTCCTGCTCTTTTCTAATTACCCATGGATTCAAAGGATCACCCATTGTATTGGGAGAATCCTGTTGTGTATCTACAAATCTTTAAAAAAACCCATCACCTCAGGAATTCATAACCAACAAATCATTATAATATTTTACATTTCTTATATGACTAAAAAAAATACAAGAAATGTAGGACATTTTAACTTATATTCTTGTTCCTTCCTTGGCTCTTTTACTACTTCATTATTACTAGAGCTACCATTTAACACAGTTTATTATTTGCTCATAACATACAGAAAGGAAAAGACAATCCTTATAGTAACCATGCATATGCCTGACAACGCTGCCTCCTGTCTTCCCTTCAAAAACATGCAGAGCATTACATTCACAAACACTTCATTTCTTTTAGCACTGCAACTTTGATACCATGTGGCTCAGAATATTATTTAGCCAAAAAGTCTTACAGTGACTCCTCATCATCTTTGACAACACTGAACATAAAGAAAAAAAAGGTATACTCACATCAGTAATAAAGAAGATGACAATGAGAGCAGTCCAGAAGACGAGTGCAATGAAGAGCAGCAGTCGCAGGAGGGGATGCTGCTGGCTTGTGTAGCGGTACTTCTCGTACAGCGGGTCTGATATCCTGCAGTCATCATTTTCATTGAAGAAGTATTTACCTTTAGCTGGCATTTTCTCCCAGGTTGGTTGCTATTTCTCTCAGTTCCCAGTGCACACAATAAGACACAGCTGAAGCTACTGCTTCAAAGAGGAGTTTTGTCTTCTCTCTGCTGCCTCTGTGATCTTCAGGCACAACGAGTAACCCACGTTCTCTGATTTTACTTCTCATGAGCACTAAGTTCAGATTTCCAACGCAATCGAAAGCAAGAATTAGCCTCCCCAAAACCACAAGTACTGCATCATCAGCTCTACGCATGAATCTCCAGATCAGCTTGTGCAGATAGGAGGTTTTGGCATGAGGTTTTGGGAATTACTATTTCGCAAATCTCTAACTCCTTTCCATAAGCTTGACTCTCACTTCCTGGGATGAACTCTGCAAAGAGACAGTATTAGTACCTCAGTGTGTTCAGGTAAGCACACACAGTGTTCCCCAGGGGAGGTGGTGGGGAATAAAAATAGTTCATCCCTCAAACTTCCTACCTGCGTGCTCTAAGCAGCGGGCAGGAGCTGTTTGTTCTGGTGGGGTGGCAGCCTGAGAGCCCCGAGCGTGGGCAGCAGTGCCAGGGGCTGCTCTGCCCACCCCGACTGCGCCTTTCTCTGGCAACTGAAACATTTCCATATGAAAAATGTACTCCATGGGGGTTTTTTCCTCTTGAGCAAATGACAGTTTCCATGAGCACTTTATGTAACTGAATGCTCACAACTCTTTTGAAGCTGTGCATGCCCGTATGTGTGCATATATATATAATTTTTAATCACAATACAATTGCATTCTTTTTCAAAACATGCATCTTAAGAATTAAGAAATCCTTTTTTTATTCCTTTCACGCTTTAATTGAGGCATAGAAAATGAGAAAAGAATACAACTCTCCAAGCTAAAATTCATTAAACTTTTTTTTAAAGATACTTAACATCTAGCTCCAAATATCTCATTTCACTATAAGTAATTGTGTTTCCAAGGCAATACATGTGTTCTGTTAACAATGAACATTAAGGAATGAACTGTATTGTTAATTACTAATGACCAATGTTCTTCAAATAGATTCAAGAATATAGTTCACCCAATGCCAAGAGCCATAAACAAAAAAAGCAGGGGGATAAGATGGAGTGAAGCACGAAAAACAGGATTTCAGAAGTCTTATTAAAACTTGCTAACAGAACCACAGCTTCTTTGCCACTTCACTGCCATCACCATGGTGCCCAAGGCCATTGCTCTGGGGAGAAAAAGCCCAATAAACGCACTTTTTTTTTTTTTTTTCAGAAAAGCCAAATCTTAGCCAGCTACTTTCAAAAGGCAAAATGCTTAACTGCACACACACGTTCATACTGCATTCACACCACAGCCAGGAGAAAGTTTCAGAAACCATACTGAGAGATTTCTCCTCTCTAAATAGAGCCAACATTAGCACACTATCCAATTATCAGTGGCCAAGCAGGCAAAACCAGACACATCAATAGCGAGACCAGGAAAAAAAAAGTGAACTTTTGCAAAAAAAGTAACTACAACTTCTTGCCCAGAGTATATCACAAACTTGGATCAATCACAAAAAGAAAAAAGACCACATTGCATCACTCTTATTCAGTAACACTCAGAATAAACTGGCATCTATATTAAAAATAGAAATAAAATTGAAGATATTTTTAATACATCTTTCCCATGTATATTTGATGGTACACCTAATATCCCACCTGTACTGGTTATTACTGAGCTCTTCTTCATAATTAAAGGCCTCCCATTTTTCATTTGAAAAAAATATCGTGGCACTCATACCATCTGCATGTGCACAATAATGCCCTTGTAAAGAAGTGTGAATCTTAGAAATCACTAGCACTTAAAGGAGACATGAAGAAACTGAAACATTCATGAGTGTTTTAATGAATTTTCCAAGCCAAAGTGAACTGCAGAATTACTTCACTTGAGTCTAAACCAGGTTATTTCTGAAGAGAGAACTATCAGAAGGTGTGTACAGGGCAAATATTTTCATCTGAATTCATCTTTCTATAACAAAGACAACATGGTACAGACAGGGGGAAGGTTTGCAGTGTGATGTACCAGAGGCAGACAGCTCATTAAACAGCCTGAAGAATTCCTTTACCATGGGGTGGGGGTGCAGGAACACACTCTGCCTGATGTGAAACACTGTGTAAAAGAGATGACAGGATTGCTGTCCCAGTTCTCTCCAAAAGTGTCTTTCGGGACAAAACCAAGGAAAAAGTTCTTTAATATACTTGCAGAAATATGATCTTGAGGATAATTTTTATGATATAGAGGGGTTTTGAAAGGCAGCTTTATTTTTATAATTAGCAGGATCCATTTTCAAAAAATAACTTTTATTTGTTACACAGCAATAAATTCACAATTATGCAACATAAGTAATCCTGTCTTGGGCTACTTAATGTTGAAATCCAACAAAAATTACTTCACAGGTTGCTTTCTGTAATTTATTCTTCTGACTATGTCAATGAAAAAACAATACCAAGGACAATGTCTATTCTACAGAATTACACTGTGTGGCTGTGGTTCAGTTATCTAATGCTCAAAAGATAAAAAATACATCCAGTGTTAGCTTGGAACTATCTCTGAATATTACTGAAGAGATGTGTCTTTTCAGTGGTTTAATCCATTCTAATAAAAAAGAGATTGCTATCTTATTGATTTGTTTATTCCTGTGCTGATCTTCATAGATATGCACTACAAGTAATTATGAATGACCCTTGGGTCACAGCACTTTCTTCTCAAAAATCTACCAGGTAAAGAAACTCCCCAACAGTACTTTATTGATTCACCAAGAATCTATAATACTCTGCATAAATGCTGTGCACCACAGCATCATTTTTGGCCACTGTTTCTTGAAGATCTGTCATTATGACACCACAAGAGAGGTGTAACCCTGAAACAGCAACAGGCCACAAAAACCAAAGAGCACTCCCAGGAGCACCAAAGGCAAACACACAAAGCCAAATGGAGACTGGATCTGGGCTGCTGCCACAAAACCATGGAGCTCTGATCAGAAGTTTATTGAGAAAAGGCCTCATTTCTTTAGAAGCCCTCCCTGTATTCTGATGAACTAAAAAAGGAGAAAGATTTGTCACCCAGGTGAGGACATCTAAGAAACAATCCTGGCAGTATGGATTGGAAACTGCACTGAGAACCTACAGGAACAGCCACCAAACAAACTAACATGATTTAGTGAAATCTGCAGCCACCTGCATGTCAACTACATGAAAAACATTTGGCTAAATAAAGAAATTTATCCAATGAATATGTAAGAACATTGGACATGAGAGGCATAAAAACCCTGGATGCTAGAATACCCTCCAGAACATGAATCAGAACAGCTACCATCTTCCAAATCTACTCTGTTTCAAGCCACTGAGAACTGGGCTGTGATCAGATTCAGAAACAGAAACTTTTCTAGCCAAGTACTGGGCAGGACCTGACACACAAGCACAGCCACCTTTCATTTGCAAGCAAAAGAAACAACATTTCTATCTCCCACAAATCTGGGTATTTCTGACTGCTTTATGCTTCCCTTCCCATAGATGGGAATTTTCAACGATCATTAAACTCTCTGTCTCCTACTGACACCGCCATAGAATTTTGTTACAAAAAATATGAAAGTGAACATTTCATTAGTCTACTAGGCTTGGACTGAAGACCTTTTGTTCTCCCAGCCTAGTTAAATCTGCCCACCATGCTTTGTGTCAATCCACAACATTTTCTTGTGAGCTGGCCTGTACTGAACAGCTGTGGAATAGCCCTGACCATATACAGGTCCTATAGAGCCCAACTGTTTTAAAGGAAATTAACTGAAACATGGTATTGGGCTACACTAAGGAGTCATATTACAGAAGTCAGAAAAGCCTCTTTTTCATTCTTCTCAAGGTAAGTAGCTAGAAAAAAAGCAAGCCTATTCACAAGGAAAGCTAATCTGTGAACGTGAATCACATGGACCCTCTGCTGAGACAGCAGAAAGGTCAGGGCAGATGAGGCACATCAGCTGATGGGGTGAGAACACAATTCCTTGTGCCTCCAAAGCAGCAGGGATTTCCCTTGTTTCCCATCTCCAGCCTTGTCATAAGCAATGTACAACATATCACTAGGTAACAGACTTCTCCACACACATTTGCACTGCAGGCATATTTTCACAATATATTTTCATAATACATCTAGTTACTAAACAGAGCATTCTTCCCCCCATCTTACAGGCTACTGCTACTCTCCAAGGCACATCAGCACTGTATTTTCCATTCTAATAGCCAAATGTCACCCAAATAATTTTGTTAGAATCTCAAATTTCATTCTCTGGTCAGGTAACCCTCTGTAACATAAAGAAAGTATTCGCAAGATAGAGGTGATTTTTGTCCCCCAGTGATTCATTCAGCCCTACCTGTGCATGTTCCAACCAGCACAGATGAAGTAAGAACTGAACAGTCAAGAAAAATCATTGAAATAGAATCACATCAAATCCTTGCATTTCATAAGCCCCCTGAAGCTTCTGGGGGGTGAGGTTTTATTTCTTTGAAACAATACTGACTGGGCAAATGTCATGAAGCTCCAGGCTTCTCAAGATGCCTCCCTAAACACAGCGAGATTAAAAGTTTGTATGGAGTCTCTGTCCTGGTAACACCTAAGAGGTCTTGTCCCAAGGCCTCAGCTCTCTGGACCAGCAGCAGTTAGTGATCATTATCCAGCAGACCTTTGTTACAGCTCCAGCAATGTTTCTTGCTGTCTGGACAATTGCCTTGCCTCCAAAAGTCTCTAGTCCCCATCGCCTGCTTGGAGCAAAAGTTAGGAGCTGCTTTCCTAGGCACATCCATCCCAATTATCTTTTGGTGTCCCAATTTTCATCTAGTGCTCAAGTAAGTAGCAGAGGCCCATTATCTTTTCCCCACAACATGCAGGCACACGGCACTGGGCCTGGTTTGGTTTGGGTTTTTGGGGGGTTTGTTGTTGGGTTTGTGGTTGTTTTTTTGTTTTCTTAAATCACTGTGGGTCACACATCAGCCCAAGAGTGATTTCAGCACCTTCCTGGCAGCAATTGGATAGAACAATTCCTCTGCATAGAACAATGCAAGGGCAGATGGAGGAGGGAGAAAGGGAGAACACTGAAGGCATCGAGAAAGCAGAGCAGAAAGACACTTATCCCTGGGACTTCTCTCTGGAGCTGTGGCACAAAGAACAGTGTCCTCCCCAGGGAATGCAAGGTGGAGCAGCAGAAAGAACAATGTGATACCCGATACAAAAGTGAGACTGATAACAACAAAACAGCTCTCGGGATGGCCCTGCTTTACTCTCTGTATTTGCAGAGCAGAACAGTTTCAGGTGCTGTCTTTATCACAGGCAGGAGAGTGGCTCTGGCAAACCTGCACCCCCCTGCCCACACCAGGACGTGCAGCCAGCCAGCGACCCCGTCCTTTTGCCCCTCTCTTGGGAGAATTATTCACAGCAGCTACTGACCAAATTAATGCCTTTCCAAACAGAATCCAAGAATGTTGTGGGGTTTTTTTCATTTCAAAGCTACTGATTCATGTACATATTCATGAACAAACACATCCAAAGTAACCACCTGAATAACTTTTAAAGTATTTTTTCACTTAAGTTGTTCATTTGCCAAGCACTCAAGCCTTGATCACCTAGAGAGCTGTCTGGTTACTAAAGAGCAGTCTCCCCCCAAAACATTAAAACAAACCCTAACAGCAAGAACCAAGTGAATTGACACAAATTGCCTTATTCCTCTCAATAACTGCTGCACAAAAGCAAGCAGAACCAGTTTTTCCATCTTTAACTACTACAGCACCAGACAGATGACACAGTTTTGATTTTCATTCTGTCTTTTGTTTCACACGACAACAGTGTTTCTGAAATTACTTTAGCAATTTCCATGACAAGAATGATTGCTGACTGTAATTATCCATTAGCAGATATTAAAAGGGAATCAGGAATCTGTAAACATCCAGTGGAATAATTGAAGGAGATTAGTAGATTAATTATGAATCTCAGGCAAAAATAATCCCTAGTCTAGTGGACTGCACAATTAATTCAGTCTAGGAAATGAACTCTAGCAATCCAAACATACACTGCAGGAAATACCATTCATGTTAAAAACAACGCTTCTTCCTTTTAGACTTTGTTTTCAAATGCTATCCTGCAGTCACCTTAGCTTTTTCTACTCGTACAAAAATACTAAATGGAGAACAGGTGTGTTTTTAGTGGTTTCTTTATAAAGGTGAACCCTTTCTTATATATATTTTGAAGGCTTTCACATGAAATTTCACTTTCCTTAACTACATTTAATTTCCAAAGGCCTCCTGCTGGAATACAGCAAAATCTTCCTTACATTTACCTTTTATTTTCTTACAAAAAGTGAGCATGCCCACTTCAACACATCACCGCTCAAGACTATATTTACATAATAAAGCCAAATCAATAGAAAAGTGATCCGTCATTAAAAAAAATTCAACCAAACAATCAGACAAAAACAAACCAAACAAAACCCCCACAAACAGCAGAAACCCCACTATGTGCCAGAGCAATCAGCAGCACTATCACCCAAGCTTTGCCCTTGAATATTGAGAGCCACAGCAATGATACTGTTAAATATACTGCAAAGAAAGTGTTGAAACGGAACTTTTTAAATTCACATTCTTATTTCAGTAGATTGCTTCTCCTCAACATCTTTGTTCTGCAATACACCTCTGTCAGGGTGGTGGAGTGCAACAGCAGAGGAATCAACGAGCTCTGGAGCTGGCCCAGGGTTTGGAAAGGAAAAGCAAACCACAAGTAGAAAAGCAAGAGCTGTTATACTGACTCATCACCTCTCACAGCTCCACAGCCTAAGAAAAAAGAATATCAAGAACACCACTTCTAAAACTGAGGGCGAGAGGGGAGAGTGTTTGTTGCTCATTTTTAAATACCACTATTATTACAGGATGTGCTTTGAGGAAAGAGATTACAGTCACAGAAAGAAATCTCTGTGCTACTGATCCAGGTAGGACAGAGAAATGGTGACAGAAGATGGCTCAGAAAACTGATTGCTAATTTAAGACCAGCTCGAAAACAAAGTTGGTAAAAAAAGAAAGAAGAATCCATATAACCAGACTGATGCAATTGAATGACATGGGAGGGTTTACAATTCTTCTAAGGCATTTTTTATTGTGAAAACACATGATTGTTCTAACAACAAATCTATTAAGCCTTATAATTAACTGCTAGGTCTGGCTCAGTGGGGCAGAGGAGGAAGCAGTCCTTTTATAACCCTGGTTTTCAGCAGCAGCAACTCCAGGGTGTAAAGAGATACATCACACCTGAAGGGAATCGAGCTGTGCTTTGCATCTTTCAAAATCCAAGGGGTGTGATTATTTCTTGACTCCCTAACCCCCTGTCACATCTTAGAGATAGATTTTCTGACTTCAGCTAGTTTAAAATTGAACTTACCATTACAAAAGTCAATATTCCACTTACACTTTCAGTTTTCAGTGACCTATTTAAAATTCATGTTTTTGAACACAGTGTCCTCAGAAGCCAGGATAGCTTTTTATTGTGTAATTTGAGTTTAATTTTATCAAAAGCAGAGGGCTTGTGCAGTTATGTAAAGTGATAAAACCTGCAATATTAAGCTATATAAACTGCAGAAAAAAACCAACTTGAAACAAGTAACATTAAATTTGAGCACTGTAGGGAAAAATATTTTTCAGCTAAGACAGGAATAAGGATGGAGTCTCCGTGTGTGTAAACCTCAGTAATTTCTACTAGAATATCCCTCATTTTCACAGAAATTTTTAAGGAAAAAAATGTATTGCACTAGGTAATACTCAGCCTTTATTGAAATAAACAATAGGAAAAAAAAATCAAGAAGGGTATGCTTGAACTGCCAAGTTTTTTTTCAGGAATTGTCTCATTTAGGTTACAGAATTACAGCATATAGCAAAAAAAAAGTGCTCAGGATGACAAGTTTTCTAAGCTCAATATAATTAATTGCATCTACAATGAAATCTCTCTCATTTGTATTGCAATATTTTGAATATGTCTCAGATTTTCTATTTCAGCAAAGCAGTTAAGAAGTACAGACTGCTCATGTGACAGAGACAGAGCACTAGGATGTAACTGGACTCTTCTATGACTAGGTATGTCAACAGATGTGCAAAACAGTAAAAAAAATTAAATTTAAAATAAATCACTGTGAACAGGAGCTTGAGGGGCATCACATATTACTCTCATTTCTCCCTGTCTCACAGAGTTATTTAAGGGCAATGTTACAGTTCAACACAGAAATGAGTCTTTCCCACCTCTAGGGTAAATAGTGTATTTGCACAGAACAGGTGCAACCATAATGTGGCACAGGACAAGGGCCACGCTCTGGGTGGGAAAAAGATAAAACCTGCAAGATAAGAAGTCACTTGCTATTTCAGTTGAGTCCAACTATAACCAAGCAACACAGGGAAAGAGGCTCCTCTTTCCCTACCTACAATACTTCCATGCTACTGAAGTGACTAGAAATACATACAGGCAACTGAATACAACCAGTGCATTGGTATCAACAACAACTTCAGTTTCTTTGACTATCTTTTTGTCCCAGTCTCTAATTTTTACAGAATCAAGTATTTTTTTAAAACAATTTTGCCAAACATGATAACCATAGCAGGAACAACATCACTTGTGTCTACTGCCAAAGGCCAAAGTGGCTGTTGCTGTCTGAATTTCTGCTTACTCTACTCTTCCTGAAGCAATCAGACCCACTGGCACTCTCACTTTGGAAATAAACCTCAGCCCAGGGCCAAAGGATGGACAACTTCATCAAGAGAGGGATTTCATCAGTATCTGGGGCATTGCACTGCAGGGTGGTAGGGCAGAACAAGTATTTTTGTTAGTGTATAAAATGCCCTTTATGACAGCAAAGTCTTCATACCGTTTATGAAACAAGGGGGAAGGTAAGAAGACAGATTAAATCCAATCCCCCCTTTATTTAACAACTGGTATTTCAAGAGTAAGTCCTATCAAGTACATGTTTTAGAAATCTTATTTCTATATATTATTTATTACAGGAGAATTTTAATGTTCCCTAAAATTAACTGTACAACATTTGTTACACCACCACATCCGTACTTCGCAGCCAAAAAAACTAAAACTAACACCTGCAATGAGGAAGTTCCCTCCCTTGGAGGTTAAATATTAAAAACACCACCAAGGAGACAGACAAGTTTCTAGCAGAAGCATTGATTCTGCAGTCATAACTTACCCCAGGACACAATAGCAGCCAAACACACTCAACCCTTTTTAAAAAGTTTTCCAAAATGTAGTACTTTTTTTAGGAAAGGTTCTTTGTGAACTCATTCTGAAATAAAAGAATGATAATGGATTGCAAACCTCTGAAATCTTGTATTTTCAGCCTTGATGTCAACACACACTACAAAATTGTAACGAGTTGTATATATATTTTTCTCTGATCCAGACAACATGAGCCAAGCACTCATGAGTGCCTGGATAAGCTGTCTTGGATCACACAAAGAGGGAACCACAAAAAAGCAGTGAGAGCTTTCCACTGATAACCAGTATGGGTTATCATCCTCATGGAATGTTTTCTTCCATGCTCAGTTTTGGTTGTCTACTAAGATAACAGCACGTCTGAACACAGATGTAATCACTATCTTCTTTCTTTCATCTTACCATTTTCCAAGCTTTTTCTGATAGCCAGCCCTGTCAAACTGTTCCTAACTCCAAAAGGCTACTGAAAACCTGCACCATGTAAAGCATAGATCCACTAGGGAAAATATGGCTCTCTCACCTGACACAGCCAAAATGAAGATGCTTTTAAATTAAATTTTCCTGAAACAGCTTGATCCTTTGGATTTGCTGATAATTTGTCCAGTTAATCAGCATTAAAACAGAACTAGTTATTTCCAACCCTGAAATAACACCATAGCAAATCTCCAGGATATGGCAAAAGTCATTTTCCTAAAAAGACATGCAGTTACTGCCTCAGAGCAACATGAAGCCCACAGAAGAACCTCCCAAAGCAGTGAAGTATGCACCAATGCCCTAGTGGAGGTTAGCACTGGTGAGCACCCAACCAGCCCTCAGGGCAGTGTGTTAAACCAGGACTGCTGAGCTGTGCATAGCACATTACCCCAGGCTTTGGTGCACCTAAATCTTACTGAGAAGAAACACATGCTTATTGTTTGCTTACCATTCCAGGCCACAGGATTCATTGGCAAAAGTCATATTTCTCCACTTCACTATGATCTGTTGGGCCATTCTGAAATTCCTGCACTGGAGTGAGTGCAGCCCACTCAGGTATAATCCTTGACACGAAATCTTTTGATGTATCACACTCAGGAACCTGCAACAAGACAGGGAATCTCTATCCAAGAGCCACTACAGGCATTAACAGTGCTTCTATTTCTTCCCTTCGCAGTTCAAGGAAGAAAAATCTACTCAATCTCTATCATACATATTATGAATCTTTACCCAGACAATCAACAGAAAAAAAAATACCTAACTATATTGTGGCATACTGTAACATGAATGTAACTTGATTGAAACACTTAATCATAAGATGGAAATATCTGAGGGAAAGGATGAAGACTGATGAGAAGCATCATTTTTATGCTAATTGATCCCAGTGCTTTTCAAGCAAAGCCTGTGTGCTAGCAAAGGAGACTGTTAAAAATAGGATAGGAATGTTTTACTAACTTTCACAGAATTATAGATATATAAACTACAGAATTATAGTCCTAAGTTTTTCAGTAAGTTTTATTAGACACAAGATCAACTACCAGCAATGAAAAAAAAATTCAAGAAGAGAAATTTAACTTAAATAATGTATAATTCAAAACAGTATAAAATATTGCAAATCAGCAAATATGACGTTATGTAATGGAAATCAAGTTACAAAAAAACAAAACAAAACAAAAAACCCAGCAAAACATTTTCTCCCTGCACCTTGCAACTCTAGATAAAGACTTAGCTACTGCTAGTATGGAAATGAAGAGATTCTGCCTCTATGTTTCTTGTCTTGGAGCACAAGAAGGGCAATAATGAGTATTTCTGGGATGTTGTGCACAGAAAATTGTATCTCCAGGTAAGCAGATGATCAGAAGACATGGTCAGGTATCATTCTGGAAGCCAGTGCACCAGCTGTCTAGTAGGGGAATTCATGTAATACAGAACAGCTTTTGACTTTGTCTTCCTCTCTTCCTACTTTGTCATCTTCACACGCACTGTGGGAAAAACTGGTTAGAAGTGACAAGATGCCAAAGAAGTTCAATACCTCAGCACAGCACCAGGCACCAGCAGGAGCCCTGGGGGCTCACTGTTCAGTGGTGGAATTCACTACACACTCACCAGGGACAGGAACACAGAAGGGGAGTAAGTGGTTATAGAGCAGTGTTGAAACAATGACCCAAAAAGAGGCCTCGAGCGGGAAATTGGAATTAAGATGTCAGTGGGAAACCCAATACAAGTTAAATAGTTGTGCTGGGAAGGGACTATACCAACATTACTTCATTGCTCACCCCAAAGCTTTGTCACAAGAGACACACTTTGGAAACCAGAAGGCAAGGGAAACTTCCAAACAACCTGGCAAAAAATCAGAGTGGATTTTATCACAACAAGAATTAAAATAGTAATTTTCTGTTAAATTTTTGCAGGAGTACACAAAACTTGAATGAGCACTCAAAATAGGCACTCCATTCTGTCCCACCACCGTGGGACAGCTGTGACCAAGTTCCATTAGCTTTTGGCCAGCACTTAGCTGTACCTAGCCAAGCCTGACATGCACCAGCATTCTTAAAAGTTACATGGAAACTGGAAAAAATTCTTATGAAAATGGTCAAAATCCTGACAAAGTCTTTTGGCAGCCTTGGAGACTGACGAGAGGAAAAAACCCAAGATATCTCAGAGAGTTCATCTGAAATGGCAGATACAAATCTGCTGCCTGTGCATGTGTAAAAGCAGATAAAAATAAGATTTTGTTACATGTAGAATTTGGAATGCCCAAATAACTTTCACCGTATTACATATCCAGTATTAAGGATGAGTCCCTGGTAATCATGAGAGATGCCTCATGTTCCTTTGAAATGGGCCAGTGTTGCTCTCCAGATGAGAGATGCCTATTAAACTGGGCAGCAGTTTAATGATATTCAGCTGGGAAAATGAGGAGGGTGTCCAATAGTTAGAGCGTCCCAGAAATTTCATAATGCCTTTTAGAAAAAAACACTATGATAGCTCTTAAAAATCATCCCATGTTTATGAAGGTGCTTAATTGTAGTAATTCATACTTACAATGCACCTAGTTGGTCTTTAAGAATTAATGTAAGGACCACACCAAATTCATGTTTTGCTAACTTCAATTTTTTTTTTTTTCTATTTTTAAACAATGTGCCTAAATCCCGAAATTTTTCCAGAGCCCCTGATAAGCAGTTGTATGCAAGATTCCCTTTAGTCACAGAGGGATCATGTTGCTGCTCCCCCAGAAGTGTTCTCAGGGTTGGGTCCTGGGGACAGTATCCTTCCTATCACACACACACTTTATAAACAAGGACAACACACGGGAGGAATACTTCACACCAAAATGTAAAGGGAAGGGAGGTTAAAAAAAGAAAGATTCTCTCTGTATTTGTAACTGAAGCCCCTCAGAGGCACAAAGACCAGTCTGCTGATAAGCAGCAAGTTTCCGGAGGTAAAGTGATACACGAAGTACTTTGAGCCATTTTTTGATCTGCAAGACAGACGAGCCTGTCTGCATTCAACACTAACCACAGGCACCTATTTCCCCAGCAACAGCTTGTGGGGCACTTTCATTTTGACTGAGGAACATTTAACCAGTTACATTATGAGCCCTGCACCTCGCTGCTCCAGCAGCAGTTGCTTTTCACACCTACCAAATTGTTGTTGAGGAGTATTGAGCAGCTGGATCAATGCTGCACCTGCAGCACACATTTGCTTTATTATGTTTTGGTAGTTCTTTTAAAACTATCTGAACTTTATCAAGATAAAACTGCTCAAAAGTGGGAAAAAACCTTACAGTATTAAGAAAAAGGTCTTCCTCCTTAGTAACACCTCTACTACCAGTTTCCAGATGTTTCCTTTAAGTTTGGAGTATTAGAACACACAGAAAAGGAAGACACGACAACGGTTCTTGATTAATTTTAGGGAGACTTAATTAGCACCAAGAAATACAAATTTCACATTAACTCCAGAACAAAAGGACAGATTCTTTCTGTATTATGAAATCCCAGACTTACCATACTTCACCAAATTTAACACTTGTTTAGAGCAAAGACTCACAAAATTGGTTGATTCTTCCCAGTTTTATTTAAGACAGCCAATAGCATATTAAATAAACTGAAAATCCACAATTCACTATGACTATGGAAGTTGTACAGAAGCTAAAAAAACCTATTGATTTTGTTTGACTCCTTTTTCAAAAAAGCCCCCTTCACTTTTTTCTTTTGGGGCAGTTATGAGATATGCTTTGTATTCCCACCAGTAACTTAATTTTTTCAACATAAATAGAAATTATTAATGATAACTATTTCAAATTGTCCACACTACCCCTTACTCAGACTTTTTGACTGGTTCAGTGGACACCTCCACAAAGCTCTATAAAGATAACCAGAAACCCTTGGTGCAATGCAGTGTTTATTTATTAACTTAAAACTATAAAGTTGCCATGAGACTCAAAGTTTATCCTGCTAGAACACATAGCAGCAACACCAATTCTTCTGGAGTCCTAATTTGAATGCTTACTCTGAATCCACAATTGTAGAAGTATCTTAATTTCATTCAAATTAATCACATTCACACTGAGAAGTGAAATATTTTACAGTAAATGTCTTTTACCATTTTTAATGACTTCAATAGTAATTAATCTGCACTGAAATACTGACATTCATTTGAAGTATTGTTGGTCAAAATACTGTGGCATAATGTGCACCCAGTACTGGTTTGAAAGTATTTTATATTTATTTTGTAAAAAGCACATTTCGTTACAATAATTTTAAATGAACAAAAGTACTTTAAAACAAAAATGTGATTTGTACTATTAAAATTCTGGGCTATACATAAAATGTATCTTAACCAGCAGTTAAGTTACAAAAATGCAGAAATTATAATCTAGAAAGTAACCATTCAAAACTGAGAAAAGGAATATCCTTTAAAAAATGTAATTGAAGTGTACAACCTCCATAAAATCCCCGAGTTTATCTTCAGAAGTTGAGGGGAGGAAATAAGTTTTCATGAACACTATATGTCAACAAAATGCAAAATAATAATGGACTTGAGCCATAGCCCTAAGATCTGACCTGCTGGTAGTTTCCTAAAAGACAACCCATGATTCAAAGACTTCACTTTCTCCATAGAAACCAAAGAAGAAAGACAGTTACACATAGGGGAAGAGCTCAACCAAAACCAGTGCTATGGAGCACCTCAGGAGCACATCTGGGAAGAGAACCCAGACTTGATAATTCACTGGTACATCAGGAGCTCCTACAGAAGCACAAATCTTCCCTTTAATTAGTGTCAGCTATTTCCCCACTTTGCAATATTCTGATTACTTTTAATTTTCACTGAATTGTTCAGCATGGTTAAGGAGTAGCCAGAGAGACGAATGTTGCCAAAAACCCAAGAATGTTACTTCAATAACCACATCCTGTGGTTAAAGCATAATAAATTCCAGAGTTATTTCTCTCGCCTGTAATCCCATATTTCCATCCAAATTCTCCAAACCTTCTGAAGCCCTTAGTGCCTGCTTGAGAAGGATTAATGCTATGGTTAAAGCAAAGAACTCAAATCCATTTTCTAGCTTTTAGCCCTCCTCTGTATTTTCTGCTGCCTGGCTCCAAATGTGTGATAGCCCCTCTTTTTCTCTCCCAAAGGAAGTGACTTAATACCAACATCCACCTACAGAAGGTTCCAACAAAATAAGTGAATACTCACAAGACATTTTAGGAATACAGTAGTCTCAAGCTTATAAAACACAAATAATGTTGGATTTTAACAATTTGTTAGAGTAAACATCTTTGTTGGCAATTAACTATTTTACTAGACTTTCATCTCATACTTCCAGAAACCGATATGATTCCTGGAAGAGAATGTCTGTTCAGCTGTGGCAGAAAGCACAACGCTGGGCTTTAAATATCACATAAAATAATAATCAAGTTATTGTGTAATCACATTATATTTTTTAAAATAAATATATAATTAAATAAGAATGCATGCTGTTAAGGATAAGCCGAATGTCAGTCCTTCAGCTCCCACTGACAGACACAGTGGTTACAAAAACAACACAGCAAATAAGTGCTTTAATTCAGTTAAAGAAACGAGGGGGGATCTTTCACTTAACACCAGTTTTTCAGTAGCAAATGAAATCAGTATCTCTGAGCAATGGCATGACAGAACAGTGGATGAAATCATGAAGTTCCTTTCATTTCTTTCATGTGACTGTAACACCACCACTACTTTTTTAGGCACAGTTCAAGCTGACACATGTATCATTACCATCACTTCCTTACTGCTTACGTACAACTCACTGCCCGAGGGGGAAGGGCCCACGTGTGAAGTGAGAGATGAGGGACATGTTCAAGTACAAGTATCTACTACAGCAAATGCACATTTATAAATCATCATCCTCCTTACACAGTTTAACAAACAAAAATCTAGAGAGGAAAGTTTTGCTGCTCTTTTTTAAGAACTAAACCCACAGGTCTTGGCTATGACTTTGCAACAAGGGCATCTCCACTAATATTTGCATAAGTTCCTCCTCTTCCCTCTTCCTCCCCATCACTTGCTCTTCTCTTGTTGCCACACCACGCCATTCTTTTGGTATGTGCATGTCACTGTTTCTAGGTCTATGTGCTGTCAGATCAGCTCAAAAATAACCATTTATTTCTCCAAGGTTTTGTTTCTTTTTGCCCAGGAGGCAGATGGGGTCAGTGACTGTACAGCAGCTTTGTGGGCAGCACAGCTGCCACAGCTGAGAGCATTTGGCTGTGGAGCAGAGGCTGGACAAGGAGGTGACAGCAGCAATGTGCTCCTTAACCTGAAAACGCTGCTGCAGCTGTCATGAGAAGGAGTTGTGCCCCCACAGGTGCCCCGAGACAAGGGACAGCCCAGAGAGATGCCAGGCAAGAAGCAGCAATAGAGATCATCTTCTTGGATAAAACAGACCTCTCAATGCAGTTGCTAAGCAAGTAGTCAGGGTGGTCTGTAATTCTCTATTTTAACATCTGACGAAAGCAATTAACAGTTTAGTTATACCCAGCACCTGACCTGCAGGAAATAATCAAGACTGAAGAACAGGGACCTATAAATACATGCAAGCAGGACTCACCCCAGTCTGACTGGCTCAGCCCATCACTGAAAAGTGAAGCTGTGAATGAGGAGACCCAGGATGCTTTCCCAGACTAGGGAGGAGAGTCGTAATTGCATCATTTTTCTAGATGAGCAGTGTCAACAATTTAGGCTCTGAGTCAGTTCTGAGCCAGCCAATGCCCTGTGGTGGTCCCTGGGGCTCTGTGCTATTAGAAGTGATGACTTTCACAACAGGCTGTTGAGCAGGATCCAGGCAGACTCACACTTATTAGAGAAAGAAGAACTGCTACTTTATTTTTCAGTAAGAGAAAGAACATACTTCCTGTACTTTGGGCATCTTCCAGCAGCCAAATTACTGTTAATGTCCAGAACACTTTCCACTTTTGTCTGGGATCCTCCAAGATGAGTAAATAAAACCTCATGTACTCTTACTTCTATCAACATTTCACAGAAAGAAAAAGCCAGAAATAAATCAGACTTGCTAGAAACACCCTGTGAGCACTACTCACATCTTTTGACTGCCAGGTTTATGCTTCCACCATGAAATCACATTTCAAGTTTGCTGCCTAGAAATGCATTACTTTCAAGTGAGGGAATAAAATTGCTCTTTCCTTCCAACTTAAAATTGTTGCATGGCAAGATGTACACCAAAAAGGCACGAAATAGGGGAGGATTAATTAAGGGAGTTTGCAGATAAGAACTATTTGAAAAGCTTAGCTCACACTTTTAAGCAAAATGGAGTTAGCATGCAAACTGAACAAAAACATCTATCATTTTGTGACCATTTTGCAGCTTGTAATATATATTTTCTACCTTACACACTTTCCACAGGATAATTTCTAAAACAAGTATTTTTGCATTTGGTATTACCAGTCTCCAAAGACACGAGTTCCCAATGAGAAAGGAAAGAAAAAGACAAACATTTATTTATATGTAGTATTTCTGAAGTAACACAATCCCCAAATGCCTACAAATTCAAACTCCACACACCTCCTTAATTTTTGCTGGTTTTAAATTAATTTAACTGACTTGCACAAATTTTCATTATGAAATACCATGATGCTTGAAAATGAAAGTATCTCAAAAGTCAGCTTTTAACAAATGAAGCAGAAACCACAAGAACACAATATAATAGACAGTATGACAAATCCTGTATTCATATCTATCACTGAGTCAGCCCACTTCATCCAGGAGCTAAATGTTTCAGGGCAAGGAAAAGCATAAGCCATATGCAACCCTTCAGTGACCTTCACCATGTATAAAACAGGCAAATCTACATTTTTAGGTATTCTATGTATCACACACACAGACACAAAAATCCTGTACCATTTATTTAAATCATAAAACACTGGTTTACACCCAAAATTTACCACTTTATCACCATGCTAAGCCTAGGCATACAGACACTACAAGTCAAAAATGAGGAAGAGAAGGAATAAAATGTAAGCGAAAGTGTCTGGTATGTGTTTTTGTTAAAAAGTTCTAAACCACTCCTTAGAAGGACTCTAAGCAGTTATTGTGTTCAGACACATATGTTGGACTATACCAATAATTTCATCTCTGTCTCTTCATTAAATATACATGTAAGCATATACAAGCAAAAAAACCCAGATGATAAAATAACTTGAAATTAAATATAAGCAAATAGTCAAAACTTATGTCTTGAAACTCCACAGCATTTTTGTAAAAAGACAACTGCTTGAGTGTGTTAATTGACAAGCACAGAAAAAGACTTTCTACGTCTTTCACACAAGCTCTCAGCTTTAGATGGAGTATTAAAGAAGTTGCATGGAGGCAACAGGAGATTTGTAAGAAATGTGCAAAAGCTCATGTGATGTTTAAAAAAAAAAAATCAGTGGGGTAAAGGAAATAGTGTCCCATTGGGAAACATTGTTACTGTCAGTAGCAGATATCAAGCACAAAATAAGAAAGCATAAAGTTTTTATATTTAGACACTAGATAGGTATGATGAATGCTGAACTCTTCACCCAAAACACCAGTTTATGAAATTCCAATTTTTCAGACAGGACACACAAAAGAAGTAAAGTAAAATCAAAGCTGCAAATCAAGCATTCCAAACATAAGAGAGATTTTTACATGTACTAGAAACACTACATGTCCATTTTACCAACATCACGACTGGAAATAAATCTGTACTGTGAACATAAAGTAAGGAATTGGGTCACCCATAATAAACAAAAATTATGATTTACAGAAAATTATATTCATGATAGAAAACAAAATAATTAATACATCAATTCTTTTAAGTGGTGCTAGATTTTATCAATTTCCTTTTCAGTTTCCTCCTCTGGCTGAGATGAAGGCTGGAAGTTATCACCAAAACATGTTTCCCAAGGGGCTCTGATCACACCATGTGTGAGTGACCTCCCAGGGCCAATACAGACAGGCCAGAGGTTTGATGCCCCCCCTTGCACACAAGGAGCAGCTCTTGGCCTGACGACTGCCCGTCCTCCAAGAGCTGCAGTGACTTCCCCAGCCTGCCCTTCCTTTATGACCCTACAGAAAGGATCGAGAGCAGGTCAGGAGGAACAGGGAGGATTCAGTCAATGACGCATCAAGGAACTCGGACTGCAGGCCAAGATATCCCAAAGAAGAAAAGGCATATTCTCACTCTGGCACAAGTCAAGCAAAAGAAAAGCCAGGAAGCTCATCGATAAAAGCAGATGTTTGTGCCAGCACTCCTACTCTGAGCAGCTGCATGTCTAACTCTTGGTCAGAATTCAGACTCTGGCACAGACTGTAGTAAAGGACAAACCCAAAGTAACTGCATCAATACAAAACTATATGGGATATTCCAGAAGCAGAGCATATAATCTTTGCCTCCATCTAATATGCTTGAAATCTGGAGTTAATATTCATTATAGGGAAATATGTGGAAAAACTTAAGTCCTAGGCCCAAACAAGATACTTACAAGTTTGCCAACTTCTCCATGAAGACAGGAAGAAAGTTATAAGAATCATTTAGCCCACTCACAATCTTAGTTTTTCATCAAAATGTGAATGATAGAAGACAGTTTTAGTGGACCCTAAAACACAAAACTGTTTTAAACACAGCTTTTAGCACTTGGCCACAGAGAAAAACTCAACTTTGGCCAAAAGTAGACAAAAATTCATAAGGGAAGTGAAACAGAAACATCAGCTTACAGTTCTGAAATGCCTTTTTTTTTTTTGGTAAATAATTCCTAGCCAAAAGCTATGTTTGGCAATATTGCAAGGAGGGTGCAATAACCCTCAGGTTACTACTCCATAAAAAGAAAGTTTGGCTTTTTTAAGAGAGTAAGGGTAGGTGAGAAAAACTCACTGTTGCCTACCTTCCCATGATGTTAGCCATATAGCAACACAGAAAATAATTAACAATAATTAATAGTTTATAAGAATACAGGCAATTATCCCAAGCAGTTTAGAACTAGAGAAAACTACATCTTGGGATCATTCCGACTCAGGTAGTACTTCCAATCAAAAGGCACACAATGCAGTTTGTGTTCTACAAATGGTCTATCCAAATTATCAAATTATCCAGATTTTAAAGATTTTTTTTTTTAAAAGGTTACCATGGCAAAGAAAACTACCTACCTAGTTACACAAACAAATTATTATCAGATCAATTAAAACATGAGGACTAATAGCATGTAATATCTCCTATAGTAACTGCCAGTGTACAAACTCAGCCTCCTGCAAAGGAAAGCAGAATAACCTGTCTCACATTCACCTTATGCAGGATAACATTATACACAGGTAATAACTAGGGCATTTTAACTAACTCCCTGGCAACATTTTGTGCAGTCTCCCTCCTAGGTTAGAAGGCAGACCTGTTACCTGCCTGGTTATTGTCTAAAAACTAGTGTGGCCATAATTACCAAGTTGCTCCCCAGCGTAAGAATCTACATTTATGTCAGATACACACACAGCCTGACTGTGTACACTGCTGGGGGAGGTGAGGACACTGTGCCATCATAAGCAGCTCTGCTCTGCAATCACAAATTCCTTATGACTGTCACAGGAACATATGTATTCTGAAGTTCACCTGGACATTACTAACCCTCTTTAAATGTAGCAGTCCTTTGTTCAACCAGGGGAACAGTTAGGAAGGGCTGGTTGGATGGCATTGCATGGAGGAAGGAACAGTGCTCAGCCTTCTCTGCTGAATAAGACATCAATAAAGACCATCCAAAATTACCTGGGCTGTTCCCCAACAGAAGAGGTTTAGTGCATATAAAAACCAGTTTTTCAGGTCTGAACTCAAATTGTGTGGTAACCACGCAACAGACCACCCAAGGGTTTGTGACTGACCAGAGGGTCACACAGGGGCAGAGGGAACAGCAAAAGAATCAAAGTCTGCTTGGATCCTTCTCATGAAGCAAAGAAAAGCCTGTGCTGGGGGTGCCAAGTATGGGAACAGGGACATGGAACCCTGGAAAGCACTGAGCAAATCCTAAAGAACACTTCAAAGAAGGAAGATTCAGGAAACAGCATGCTGTATACAGTTTGTTTGGCATCGATCAGCAATCTCTAGTGTCACCTGGAAAACTGCTTTAAAAATTCCCTCCACAACTAATTATATAGTCTTTGTGACTGTCAGCTATCTCATGCCTCCAAGAGTCAGAACAAACAGAGTCAGAACTGATTTCACTGTCCAGGGCAGTCGTGCCTAAGGTGCAGGGTCAGCAAGCGGGTGCAAAGAGGCAGCACCCAGAACTCCAAGATGCTTGAAGCACTCACATATGGAGTAGACACAAATACTGCTGGCTGGTATCTTGCAGAGAAGGCAAAAATGAGGGCGATACCACCACTAACTAACACTCAAAAAGAGAACTTACTAAAATTCTGCTATGAGGCTGAAAAGAGGAACAGAGTTGTTCCCCATTCGGAGTCTGCACACTTCCCCTGCCCACTGCTAGACCACTGCTCTGAGAGCAGAGTTCAGAGCACAGCAATTCAAAAATAATTCTGGACAACTTGGTCTCCAATGTGTTAGGCAGCTGCCTTCAAAAGTGCTTTTAAAACACACAGGGTTTCCTTCCCCCTTCTGGTAACTCCAGAATCCCCATCTCAACATTGTCACTAACTGACTCTGGATCAGGGCAAGCTTTTCCCAGGTCCTCTATAACATTCTTATACAATATAATGAGGTCTCTGCTTGCAAACTATAGTCATCATTACTGTGAGTGCAGTGCACAGTTAAAGAAATCCTTCCTCCTCCCCACCCACCTCACTTTTTTCCCCTCTTGAAAGCCCCTCAGTTTCTAGTGAGAATATTTTTACAGCATGTAAAAACTGCAAAAATTGATTCCCAGCTTTCCCATACTTTCTACAACCAACAACCTCTCAGACACACCAGCAAGTACCAAGTGTAGTTGTCTTGGAGTTTTTTGGCAAGTGACTCTTTAAACATTGATTATTTATGTGCAAATGCTCAAGCCCAAACAATGATGCCTGGGATACTGATACACAGAATGTGATGAAGAAGCAGTTCAGAAAGACAGAAAGAAGCACAGTATCTTTTAGATTCTGTAGCCTTCAGAATTAATTTAAGTTAGTTTTCTTTATTTATACTAAAAGATGTTTTTTTATCTTATATATATATAGTTTTATTGGCAGTAGAGACAACTCCAAGAAAAGCCTCTCTCTGAACAACACAGTTCAAAACAAGTACAGCAGAACGTATTTTCAAATACAACTGCCTGCACAAAAGTAGGGCAAAAATTAATTCAACATGTAAAACAAGTGTTTAGTGCTACTCTGATAAACCAGTTTAACTACAACTGCATCCAAATTGCCTGTGTAAACATGCTTGATAAATGGTTATGGAACACAGAGCCAATGTAAGAAAAGAATAACTCTTATTTCTTGCCTAAATCTGCACAAAATCTTGAAAAACAAAACTTCCACTTTTATTCTTCCAATATATTATTAAATAATTGCAATTTAATCTCCTTTATCTAACAGCATTGTTAACTAATTGGTCTGCACCTGACCAGAACCAATTACCACCCACAAGCAGTCCTGCTCACACTGACAACCTGTGTCACTAAATCATGTTCTACAGCTCTGCAAGTGAGCTCTGAACATGCAAGCAATCAACACATTGGCTCCCTGGGGAAAACAAAACTGCCTATGTGGAATTTTGCCTATTGTGGCACTGCAAAAACTGCATCCAATTGTTTTTCCAAACAGAACAATTAACTATACTGCTTTTTTCCTATTTCTTTGAAAGCTAAACAGGGTGTTTATATTGTTATCAAATCAAATTCTCACTTTCTCAGAGCAACTCCTAGCTCTGACTATCTTCCAGCTGCTGTGAATGTGCAATAACTCTGCACATTCTTAAGTGAACCACAATATACATCAGCTCAGCTGGTGCTGTAGCACTGCAAAGCATCTTCTGCCTTATTCTAAAAGTACACCATCCTGAGGGAAAAGGGAGTGAGGTGCTTGTAACTGTTACAATTAGCAATCTAAAAATAAAAAGTAAAAACTACTAAATTCAAAACAGGATACTCCTCAGGAACTTGCAAAAAAATTATAGGTGATTTTTAAAAAGTACTGCAGTGAAATATTTGTACATTCATTTCCTGCTGTACAAGTAAAAGAAAGGAACAGAGCTCACTCTTAAGAAATAATGAAATTGGGATAACAATTCGACTGGCAATACCTCCAACCAAAACACAGTCCAGGACAGTTTTCCAGCATATTTGCAGAAGTATAACTTACCACTTGGACAACCAGGAGCCCAGTTGTACAGTACAGCCACCACGGAGGAGGGAACTGTCTCCGCCTGTCTAAAAGTTCAACAATATGTTCTTGCCACTTCCTCTAGTCTAGTTGTTCTGTTCCTACAGAGGAAAAAAATATCATACTTAAAAAATGCTTATTCTATTTAAAAAAATTGCTTTTTGCCCATTTAGTTCCATGAATCATCTCAGCAGCAGGTCAGATGAGCACCAGTGCTGACTCCAGGGTGGGGTGGAAGCAAAGGGGCAGGAAACCAGCAGTGCTGCCCACTTTCAGTGACAGCTCTGCTTGAGCCAGCTCAGCTACACCAGAAAAATCACAGCTTACATTGCATTTACTCCTGTGTTCATATTCAAAGTCATCTAAGAATATTTCTAGGGAAAAAAAAAGTTTTTACACAGACATCATTAGTCATTTTTACATAACTAGTGAGCAGAAAGAAATTTAAAGTTCCCAGGACCTAAAAGTTATAAATCCACAGAAGTATGTATCCTTTGCCTCTATTTTGTCTCTGTTTCTAACACAATGCACAGAGCCTACATACACTAGTATAGGTACTACCCATGGAATAAGCAGGACAAAAAGAACTTGCACAATTAAAGTATCAAAATTGATTCACTGTCTTTTTCTGTGATAAGAATTTTTTAAGTATTTTGAGCTTAAAACCTAGATCCTGATTAAAATGTACTAGCAATGCCTACATACATTACTCACATCTTTTATTACTTTTATTTATTCCAATACTTATATTATTTATTCCAGTAAATGTGTACCTCACAAATATATAAATGTTTGTTTCCTTGGCATTGAAATGATTGCCATTTTCATGGCAGCAGGCTGAAACCACCAACAAAGGAGGAGGAGGAGATCAGGCAGAAAACATCAGGAAGTGAGAAAGTCTTTGATAGCGGTACCCCAACTTCCTTTCAAATGAGGAAATTGAAACCAAAATTCTCTTCTGCTACTGCAACTTATTTTTTTGATTTAATCGCACATCTGCTCAGCAGCAATAACAGGGGAAAAGACACGGACACACAGAAAACTCAAGTACAAAGTTCACTCTCTCTCAACTTGACCCAGTCTGGTTTTTTCCCCATAACCTGACTAAGTCTGAGCTGTTTGAGCAAGCAGGTCCTGCCTGAAATACCATAACAGATGGGCTCAGGTTGACATGAGCCAGGTGCTAAGAATATCTGGCATTTAAATATCAGGGCTTTATCACCCATTTCCATTCATTTCAACCGAGTTTAAACAAACCTCAGTGAGCTCAGTCTGTCTGAACCACCTTCGCAAGCTCCTTCCCAGCTGCACTCCTTACCCAGCCCTTCCATGTGCTCTGTCATTCTATTGGAACACTTGTTTCCTCACCATTTTTGTTACTTGGGTGGAAAACTGTATCCAAGTAAGAATTAGTCACTGCTAGGTGGTTTGATCACCAACTAGTTCTTTAAAAGAACTCCCAGTAGAAATGTATATTTTTTACATAAATAAATAAAGCAAAAAACATCACACATTGGACATTAAGTATATAAGTCTATAATGACTAAAACCCAGGCTATACTGCAAATCAAGAGGATCTCACTAAAATATTTTATTCAACTCACTGAAATGCTGTTTAGTCATAACAAAAATTTACTGAATTAAAAGAAATTAATACCAAAGTTATACAATCACAGATAAATCATTTTCACATTGATCTACCTACAAAACCCTTAGTATGTTGTCTCCTTTGAAATAAAGCATGAAGTCTTAAGACCTAAAAATTTTATCAAAGCCCTTTACAGCATTTTTGTATTGATTACATTCCTAGATTACGCTTGTGGCTTTACAACGAGCCATTTACAAGGCAGCATTATTAAAAAAAAAGAAAAAAAAGAAGAATTAATTGCTTGCTGAGCATCTCAGAATAAAAACATTCCTTTTTTTGTGAGCTGAATGACAACTCACATGTCAAACAGGACAAAGCCCTGTCACTACTCTTAAGCAAACTGTGAAGCAGGACACAGGAGAACAAGTCTGAAAATTACCTCCTTAATTATCTTTACCAGAAGGCCCACAAGCTACTTGAGCAGAGCAAACATACACACATGTACACATGGGGCTTTTCAGGGAGAAGCTGCCAGAAACAGGCAGCTGTATTCAAAAGAAACTTCTCACCTTTCTCTGACTTAATGCCAATCGAAGCCTTGGTAATATTTGTTATTTCTGTTCTTAACTAGAATGCATTATTTATTCAGTTAGTTTTATGTCCAGAAACAGAAGTTAAACACACCCTGTTTGTTCCTTCTCTCTAATTACAGACCAGAAGCTACTTTTAATGCTGAAATAAGGATTACAGAACAGCTGTTAAGAAAGGAACATTTTGGCCATTAGCTGTGAAGGAAGCTCTTAGGAAAAATGGTATGTGCTGCCCTGTGTCACATGAAAGCCAGCTTTGATTTTGTTCCTTCTTTAAAGCACCAACAGACCTGAAGCCTCTGAACTGCAGGGCCTGCGCTGTAAAAATCAAACCAGCAGGCTGGTGCTACAGAGGAGAAGGTTTATTTGATTTTTATAAAAATGCTCCCTAAAAGAGGCTACACAAAATAAAGAGCTTCGAAGGACACATTTTGACACAAACTCATGTCATAACACCAAGGTACTGAGATAAAGCTATGCCTCAGTTAGAAAAGAAAAAGCAGCCCCATGTTCTACTTCAACTTTGCTGTTTATCTTTGAATAACCTAGACAAAATTATTTCACCTTTTACACCTTAATTTTACTAACTCTGAGGAGGTAACACTCAGCAGTAGCAATCTATACCTGGTGTGCAAGAAATACCATTACAGCATATTTACACCATCATATGTTATACAGAGAACACTTCCAAAGGAAAGGCCCAATGTATTCCTTGCCCCTCTGCCTGCACACATGGAATACATATATGGAATACCCTGCTGCTTGGCACAACCAAGGCACCTGGATCCCACCTCAAGGAGGCTCAGGAAGATATAGGATGGTGTAAGAGGCAAAAGACAAGCAACAAGAATAGTTTTTTAAAGTGATGTGAATGTTATGGGTTTTAAGTAAGAGTAGGAAAATCCAAGATCAATGTCCATATTGTTTTCAAAATGTAAAATATAAAATTCGTGTTTTCAGCAAACACAAGACAGACTGTAATGACCTAAGGAAGAGGTTGCACTTCCTTATTGTAATATAAGATGATCTAACTGCACAGTGGTTACAAACTATTTCACACTGTAACATCCTGTCATCTTAGCAAATAATCATCTTGAAACTTTGCAGATGATACCTTAATAGATTATCTCCCTATTTATGCAGTACTCAGCCTTTGAAAGGACCAGTTTCCTCCTCAAATGGCGCTTTAAAGAGACTGCACTTAAGAATTTGAATACTGACTGGGCTCTACTTAGGGAAGAAAAGAACGATCTCTGCTTCAGCCAGGTCCCGGTTTTCACCTGAAAAACCTTTTTGGTTTAAGTAAGGTCTGCCACTACACTTTAAAAGTACACCTAAGTCTTTGGAAGAGCTTGTGTGCAAAGATGTTTCTCAGAGAAGACGCTTAGTGCAGTCTATTACATTTTATTAATCTGAAATACTGAACAAATCCGGGTAGGCTGGATCCTTTTCCAGAAAGGTAAAACGTAGCTTCAACACAAACAACGAGACCCAAGGAGCAAGCCCCGGGTGAAGTATTTCACCTTATGTTTTAGTACCTTCATAGTAAGTTAAAACCAGAACAAATAATTTTGATAAATTCCGTGATGTTAAATCCAAGTCAAAGTCATAACACGAGAATAAATGTAAGATTCCAGTTTAAAGATTTTATTGTAACTCCATGGAGCACATTGTCTTTTTTAATCCAAGAGCAACTGGCAGTTACACAAAGACCCACCTTAACAGAAAACAGTGATCACCCCTAGGCTTCCCTTAAACTAATCAGCTCTCCAGCAGCACCTGCTCTTTCACTTAGCACCAGCCAGGAGAACATAAATACGCACATACATTAGGGAATGAAGTCTCTTCCTTGTTTACTCGTAATGGTGTTGACATTAGCTTCATTAAGAAAAATTTAAGAAGTTTAATGGTTGCTTTACAAGAACCCCCAATGACCCTAATTAGTGTTAGTAATGGCTTCTGGAAGCACAAATAACATGCTATAATGGCCATTAGAAATCTGTATTGGCTTGCCGTTTTCAGAGTGGTATTCCACATACTCCTGTTATCCGCTTCATGTTTCCGGATGGGGGAAACTGTCAAGATGTGGTGACTTCGGCAAATACTGGTTTTAATGTCAACCACTGCAATAAAGACTCTTTTCAGAAGTACTTAGTTCACTATAGACACAAACACGCCATGAGTGCACCGTATCACAGGTCTTAATATAGACCTCAACAAGTTCTTCTTCCACCTATGTGGGATCATAAAAAGCCTTCCAGATTAGGACTTCAATATCTGAAAGGTCGGGACACCTAAACAAACAAAGAAACCCCTCCAGCACACACACGACCCCCCACCCTACTGTTTGTTTATTTACTGTTGACCTAGACACAAGCATTAAAGCCTCCTAGAAACTTTCTCTTTCTCTCCTGGAATCCTGCTTGCATATAAACAGTATTGAAAATTATTCTTACTAGTCCTCAAAATACACAATAGCTACAGATTTTTTTAAGGTGAGTTATCGTAAAGTCCTTATTTTAATTAAAAGAAAAAAGAAAAGACTCCCCCCCATCATGAATCTTAGCAGAAAGCAGTAAGCTTACTAAGGAAGGTACACTTACTTCTTTGTTTCCCACTATGAAGAAATTTTCATATTGCAGTGCCCAGCACAGGACACTTTATTTCCTATAATAAATCACAAACACTTCAGAATTAAAACCACAGTTTTTAGGTACATTTGTGTAGATTTCTGCCGCCTTATATTTGCAGAACACTTATCACAGCATGGTCTTGGGCCACAACCAAGCATGTCAGGCTCTCAGCAGTACCAATAAAACATAACGCCTCTGACAGGAGAAAAACAGACTTCTATGCTGAACCAAATTCAAACGTTACACTGCATATTTACTTTGTGTGTCCAAAAATGCTTTCAAAGTGTCTCTGCCAGTTCTCAGCACTTGTGCTGACCACATCCTTACTGGCCATGAAAGCATTCCCAGGCTCTCTCTTCAGTGTGGTCCTGGGTCGCTGGTGAGGATATTCCCTGCTATAGGATTTCCTTCATCTGCCACTGGCAAATGTAAGATCCTTGCACTAACGTTCCAGTGCTGTACTATACATACTAAAGCATTTTAATCCCTTTATTAACTTGTTATAAAAATACCATAACACATCCTACCAAGATTAGAAGTAACTTACCCATTCAGCAGTAAAAAAGACACAAACCAAATTTCTGCTGGTATTTCAAGTCTTCCTTGGTATTTAAGTAGGTCCTTCAGCAATTAAAAGCCCTATTGTCCTAAAAAAGTGCAAGCCTAAAGGGATCTGAAATACTCTGTGCAAGAGCGCTCAGCTTTTGCTTTTTGAGCGCAAAAGACAACCCCGAACTTCTCCATTCACGCCGCGGGCAGAATCCCACGCCAGTTCTGAGGCCTCGCAGCTTTACCAAATCCTCCTTTCCTAAGCCAAATAAACTTGAAGAAAGAGGTTATGGGCCCGAACATTCGTTCGCTGTTCCCAAGTGTATCAAGTGGTGTCATAAGAGGTGGTAAATAATGATTATACGGGAAACCTATGGAGTCTTCGAAGCTTTTAATTTCGTGCTCCGCGGAGCGCGACCCCCGAGCCCTCCCGGGGCATCTGCCCTGCCGGGCGGTCTCTCACCTGCGGCCGGCGGAAGAGCAGCAGGCAGCGGGTCGGGGCTGGGGCTCAGGCTGGGATCGGGCGCTACTGCTGCTCCTCCTCCTCCCTCTCTTCCTCCTCCTCCTCCTGCCGCCGCCGCCCGAGGTGTCTCTGGGGCCCGCGGAGCCTCCCCGGCGCGGCGAGGGCGGGACGCGGCGGCATCGCCCCTCCTGCCTCTGCCTCCTGCGAGAGGGACGCGGGCGGGACCTACGGGAGGTTTCGCCTCAGCCTCGCCCGACGGGGCCGAGGGTCCCCGCCATGGCGAGGGGGAGCCCCTCAGCTCTGCTCCCCCTCGGGGTCCGCAGCACCCGGTCTCGCACAGCTCGGGGCGTGCCCGTGTGTCCCCCCATCAGCATCCACGCTGTGCAGGGGTGGAAACAAATTTCTGCCCTTGACTCTGAAAAACATGAACTTTTAGAGCCAAGTTGTTAAAATCTGGGCATCGCTGGGGTGCTTCTGGCAGGACTCCCAACTTTCCCGCAGCCAGGCTGTGCCCGAGCCCCAGGGCCACTGTGGCCATCCCACGGCACATATCCCATTGCCCCCCCGACCTGAGCGCCCTCAGACTGTTCGTGTGACTCTCACCGGGCTGGCAACGATTCCTCAGTGCCTCAAGCCTCTAACATACGGCCGCTAACGCAGCCCAACCCTGGCTCTGCCACATGTTAATTCTGATGCAAAGCCCACTGGAGGCAATAGAAAGAAACGCCGATTTCTGTGGATTTTTGGATTGGGTTCATCTGGAGAGCTGTTAGTCACTGGCAACTGCAAGCAGCTCATGACAGGCAGGTGTGTGCCTGGCTACTTGCAGCCACAACCACATGTTAGTCATCCATGGACGTACCATTACTGCAATAATACCTTAGTAACTAAATACAGTTTTTATTTTTGCCCTGCCAGCCAGCTGGTGCTTTCCACACTCAGTAGGCCCAAGCAATGAGTTTGAATTGAGTTTTTGGCAGGGAGCAGCAGCTCAGTGCACACACCACAAGCACAACAGCTTTGTGTGACTGTCTAAGCTCCTGTTCCAATATTGGTGGTCAGATAAGAAGGGCTCTGCTGTCTGAGGCTGCCCAGCTATAAAGATGGTTTTGGTCTATTAGGGCCGGGAAGCTTGGACAGGAATTTAAGTCCAGTTTCAGCAATGTGGGACAATATATAAGGAACTCAGCTGGAGAAGTGGTTACCTACCTGAGGCACAGGGCTGGGCAGCAAGTGAATGGGACTCTGCTCCTCTGATCACTCCCCTGCAACAATTTTATGTGCAGTCGAGCAAGGTATTTAATCATATCTGGGTCTTCTCATTCCTGTTTTGGACATCATGTATCTGAAAAGCACTAGGAAATTATTGGAGCATTCTGATGGAAGCAGTGCCTGGGCTGTTCATACCATTTCTTAGGGGAAAAAAGGATTTTCCAGTAAAAAGATTGTTAAAAAGAATTCTTTGTCTTCACTGAAAGTTGGATTAGGTAACAAGATTTAAAAACTGCAGGAAATGGAAACTACATTGTTCTGCTGAGATCATAAATGGAGTCATTTCAGAACAGATGGACTCAATTTATCACTTCATCATAATTTTGTGGACCTTCCGAGTACACAGATTAACATAATTTCTGTATACCCACAACAAATATTTGTTATCCCATAGTAAGATCTAAAATTCCTGCATGATTCAACACGACTGACACTGCAGGGGTTTTTTAATGGCAGCAGTTCCAAAGCACTCCAAGTGCTGTATGTACACTGTTGTGCAGACTACTCTTTAGCTACTGGCAATTACTGTAACACACTTTTAGCAAAAATAACAGATTTATAGAAAAAATCCAATAGATATGGAAATTAATATCCAGTTAATTGGCTCCTGTAGATGCTACATATACACTTCCCCTGTCCTTTTTTCTGCTGCTAATGTTTCTCTCGAGTGTGGAGCTAAAGTAGAGCCAGGGCTGGTTTCCACAAGGCAGATGATACCACCCCTTACTGGAGAGCACCCGGCACTGCTGGGAGTCCTGCTCGGTGCCACCACCCACGTGCAAGGTTCTGCCCCGGGTGAGAAAAAGTGACAGCAGCTCACCCGTGCTTTTAATGGCTTATTTTTTTGCTCCTCTAAATTGATCTAAAATAAATTTCTGTGAGTATGTGAGAGCTGCAAATGTCCGATATTGTGAAAATGTAGCCCTCGATTGAAGGTCCATCTGAAATGATGTCTGAATTTGAATACAGCAATCCCTAGAGTTGTGTTTGTCTCTCTGAAAGTGTTCTTCATAGACATGCAAGCATTATTATTTTCAAGCTCTTGTTTGGAAAAATGTTTGGCTGCTCTACAATGATAAATATATACCAATACACTAATCTTTCTGAAGATTGACTTAGATAATTATAATATATCATAAATAATTTTAAAGTTTTAGTAAAAATAAAATGCAACACATTAGCTTTTTACTTCATAATCTAATAAAATTTTTAATTTTCTATTTAAATTATTTGTATGTAGGATGTTTGTACCAAGTGTACTTGCAGTGTCACTTACAAACTGAGTTATAGAGCATTACCAAAGTCTGTTTTGTACCATTCAGATGTGTGCATCAATGTCAATTGCCACAGTATCCAGGAGTATAATGAAACAGAGAAAGATCACTATTTTTAAAAGAAGCAGAAATAGAAAAATATAGTAAACTTCAAGTATAATTCTCACATGAAGGAGTTACGTTTTTCTCTTACTAATTCATTGTGGGTTGAATGTACCTTCAGTATGTGCATGTTTGTGCTATTCACAGTAGTAAAGGGGAGGACAACATTTTGTCCCAGTAAGTTACTTCTAAGTAATTTTATTTGCAAAATGTTTCAACATTCAGATTTTCAATGGCTCCCATACATGAGTCAGTGAGAATTCAGAGGATGATTGCTGGCTAAATAAATATGTGATAAAAGCAAATCAGAGACATAGCCCCAGAAAATATTCTTTTAAACAATTAAAAACAACTAATTAATAAATTAATATAGACTGTTTTGTGGGTTAGACTTTATATAAAGTAGCACAATATTAAGTTGTACTTTTAAAATAGCAGATAGCCTTTTAATATATTCACTCCTTTTAAATATTCCTTTGACATCCTGCAACACCACAGCAGGCAGCATTTAGGAATGCATGCTTTACCATGCTGCCTTTTTCTAGTTCCTCAAATATCCAGACACAGTGACCAACTTCTGCTTTTCTTCACTAGTTTCATGATTCTGATTCAGAAAGGCAGGAATAAAATGTTGTCTTTACAGAACCCTACAGTAGGGAGAATTAGAGTATTTTTTTGTTTGTTCTGGATGAGATTTAGCATCTGTACCAGTGTGCATCCACACACTCTCCACTCTCTCTTAGGGCACTGATCAATTTAGAGAATGAGACAAATAATTGGAGTAAATTATTTGCTCTTTCCTGTAAAGACATCTAATAATAGAACAACCCCAATGTGCTGGGCACGACATGCTTAGGCAGGATGTAGTAAGACATTATTTTAAGCTGTTACACTGCCATCACCCTCATTTACAGGACAATATTAGAATCAATTGCTGAAGACCATTAAGTTTATGCTATTTAATGCAGGAGTATCTTACTGCACCAGCCTGGCTAAAGAGAAGGCAGAGTTTCACTGCTGTTACATGATTTGCATTGTTTGGCCCCTGGAGCAATTGAACAAACCTTTGGGAATAGTTTGCTGCTTTCTGTAAATAAAGTAATAAATGCCATACACATTTCTTTAAGGAATTGAAAAGCTATTCAGGTCTCTTGTTCTATTTGGTTGTTGGATTTTTTTCAGTTGTCCAAGACTTTTAACTGACTTGGAATGACAATTATGTTTTCTGGCATTCCAGATTTCATGAAAGCCAGTGGGACTTAATACTACAGCTGTAATTTCTCCAAATAAAACTTCAAGCCCAATGCAAATTCACAGCACTGTGAAATGATAGAAGAAATTAGGAAAGGTACAAGAAAGTATAAGACTGAGGAGCTATACACTGTTTTCTGGAGGAACTGAAGGACTTAGGAATTCAAGTCTGCAGCTCCAGAGCCTGGGCTAGGTGGTTGTGTTTGACTTCTTGTAGTAAGAATCAGGAAAACATCTCTATCTCCTCTCCTGTTCATGCTTAAGATTCTTTCTCCAGAACAAGAAAATGCATTATGCCTTGAAAAATCAGTGCCTGGCTTAGTGCTTAAACCTTTTACCTGTACTTGCAGGTGTGATTTGGGCTGCACTGGGGCTACAGATCAGACTTGGGTTTAAATATTCCTATATACTCAAGATGACCTGTATTAAAATGGAACATTTTCTCCTAGAAATTGAATTACTCTCAACAACATAAAATCTGGCCTATGATTTCCTACTATGACTTCCCTATTAGATGGTCTTTATTGAGGAGTCACTCTTTCTTTTTGTTCATTGGTAAGTTACACAGGAAAAGAAAATAAATTAAAGGAAAGCCATTTCCCTGTTAGGTGCCCCAACACTGCAGGTGGAGTTTGACACAAAATGGAAGATGTTATTGATCTAAAGAACACAGAAAAGAACAGATCATTTTATTTTCACAGTAAATGATGAAACTATTTAGCTAACTGTTTTCAATTTGCACTTTCAGTATCTTTGCATCAGTAACCAGGGGGTTCTATTGGAAAGAAAAGAATACTTTGGAAAAAACAGTAAGGAACAAATGGATAATGTATATTATTAGGGAAAAACACTCTTACATAAATTGGAATACAATTCTAGAACAGAAAGTTCTGAGAGAATCCACTAGGAAAAAATGGATTTACCAAAAACCCCACCACCAAAAAAAAAACCAACAACAAAAAACCCCACAAAACCCCCAAAACAAACAACAAACCAAACCAACCAAACAAACAAAAACCACAGAACAACCTAACCCAAAAAACCAAGACGAAACCAACTAGAACTGTTACAATTCTAAAAGCAACTCTAAAAGTTTGTAGACAAACTTCATCTGTGTAAATCAAAATCAACATAGCCTTATTATATTGAAACCAGTGAAGCAAAAATTATTTCTCTTCCCTGAGGATTTTGCCTTTTAAATTGATATCACTAAATCAGTCAAAAAACTCTCCTTAAATTCAACAGAACAGGATTTTAGTGGCAATTCTTAGAGTAAGGCAAATCAGTAACCTCAAAGTTGCAGCAGCAAAGGTTTCTCTTCTTTGCAATACAATCTAAGAACTTACTGATACAATAACATTAAAATTATCTTCATACTACATCTTCACTATTTCAGTAGAAGACATTATTAACTGCCATCAGAACAGCTGGGCAGTGATTAATTTAATGAGGTAAGGCCTGTCTAGTGCTTCAGCACCTCCACATGATGGTGGTTGTACTGGTACTGTTAGGATAAAGTTTTTGCATATGGATAGACTACCAAACTGGGCACAAACCTGGCTGCCTTCCAGCAGGGTTGTAGCAAAAATGGATATTCTGTTCTTCAGCAGTGATCCATCCAACCTATAAAATTCAATGTCCATCAGGCCAGCAGCCACCTTGGGACACACAACAGCTGAGATTTGCTGTGCAGGCCAAATGAGGCACAGAGTAGGAAAAGTGTACAAACATTGAGACACTGATGATGACACTAAACAAGACACAAAAATAAATAACTTTCCAATAATGACATCTGAGAAGTAAACATCAGTTCTAATTTATGGCCTTTTAGTATTGTACCTGCTCATCACAATTACTTATTACAGTTTTCCTTTACTAAGCAGCACCAGAACATTCAGACTCTCCCAAATGTACAAATACAGTAACTAGAGTTCATGACTATGGTTTTTGTGAACAGGTTTTTTCGTCTAGGTGTGATAATGAGAAAAAAAATTACATAACACAGACACTATAGAAATAGCATTATTTCATTACTTGTTACTTTTTCCCATTGCTTTTACTCAAAAATACTCCTCTAAAGCTGTAATCTAAAAATATTACTTTATTCAATTAAGAGCAGTAATACATTTGAAGATTTAGGGGTTGTTTTGATTTGTTTGGTTTGTTAAAATCAGACTGTCCATGCAAGGTAAAGTTACCAGATCAGCTCTGTAACTGCAAGAGTTGGATTCCTTCCTTTAATGCTTCATCTTTCAGATTCCCAACATCTGTAATTGTCTGTATGCTCCAAGAAGTTTGTTCTGCTTTTGATAGACCATCATGTGACTTTGCTCTGAAGAATTCTGAAGGACTTGGTTATTACATGTATTTGCATAAAGCACTTGGAGTAGGAGAGCAGGTCCAGGGCAGCGTGTGGGTCCCTGCTGGTGCTGCAGAGGAGGGAAAGCTGCCTGTGGGCACAGCTGGAGATGCCAGGACAGCCTCTGCCCCTGGCTGCTCTCTCTTGGAGCCAGTACTGCTCTCACCTCCTTGGCTTTGGACTCTACTAATATTGTGTAAATTTTTTTTTCTGGAGGGGGCAAACTCAGTTTTCTCAGCTATCCCCTTAGAGTAATGAGATTCTGTGGGATTTAGGATGCAGTAGCTCAGCAATGCCAGATAAGTTACCACTATCTGAAGGTGTTATTGTCTGCATACAAACAACATTATAAACCAGGGGCATTCAAACTGCCTTTTGTAGCTGGAATACTTTGCTTAGACACTGCACAGAAGGGATTCACTAGATGGCACACACTGCAGCTCAGACATACTTGAAGTTTTCAGCAGTTAGATTGCTTTGTGATATTATCTTGATGCATAAAAGTTGATACTCTAACACCGATTTAGTAAGGTATTTTTGGGATGAAAAAAATCTTATAGAAATAATTACATTATGTTATATTCCTCCCATGCACTGTGAAAAATTTTGAAAAGGAAAAGGAAACATTCACTGAAAGAAGACAGTATGAAAGATTTTTATATGCTGTCGGGTTAGCCATTAATTTTTCTCACTGAGAATAGTCTTTTCATAGTTACTTATTACCAGGCAACCACAAGGGAGCTTGATTCAAGATCCACTATAGTGAAGAAGGAAAAACCCAACCCAGCTTTTACCAGTTCCTTACTTATTATAAGAATGAACAACAGTCCTGTTTGGAAATAGGTCACAGAAGAAGGGAAATGCAAACAGCAACCACTAATGCCTATTCCACCTAAACCACACCATGTTATTTTTGTAATATTTCTTTTTACTCCTGATGCAACAACCCATGGTGTACAGACCAGCAAGGTAGATTTGTTTTGGGGTTTTGTTTGTTTGTTAAGATTGGAGCTTTAAGTTCAGAATAGATATTTTTGTGTTACATTGCCAGGCAGCATAAACAAGCAATTTGAACCAGGTTTATTTACAGATTTCGCTGTCACCAAATCTAGCACAGTAAATGAACTTTAGACCTGGGAAAACGCAGCTGAGAGCAGAGATTACGTTCTCTAACAGCTATTCAGAAGCATTAGATTGCACAAGGATCTTTAAGCTCAAGAGTCAAACATTGCTTCATACAGAAGCAAAAGTAGTTTTTATACCTGTACAAGAACATTTTATTTATTTTAAACAAGCAAAACACTCACCAAGTCTGCGCCCATGGTTCCTCAGACTCCTCTACCACCACACAAATACATACTTTACAAGGCAGCTCTTGCATGCAAATTGTTTTTTCCTGACAGTGTTTTACACTGTGGGAAAGTAGGACTTCCATTATACAAAAGGATTTTTAAAAAATCAACCTGGTATCCCAACATTAGATTGTTGAATAATTTGCACAGAAACTTAAAATGCGGATATATGAGGGCTAAGGGGACACACTCCTACTTCAGCCTGCTCAGTCAATGGAGTTTGTGGCTTTTCTTTAAAAAGCTGCTGCAGCAGCAAGAAATACTCCTCTTAAAACACTAACAATCTCCATCCCCTTCGTGCTTCACTGTAACCTGCTGGACAGGATTTGACAAATGCCACATTCAGCACCAAATCTCTGGGCCACAAAAAACAAAGGGTGGGCTCAGAGCTGAAAAAGGATTAGGAAACTCAGTGCAGCAAGTTTCAAATGTCAAGATCTAATTAAACCTGCTGCAGAGTGGAGAAACCTTCAACAGATTCACTGCTCAGGTCATTCAGTATCCCACAAGAAATGCCTCAACAAATGGACTTGCCAGAAGCCTGACAGCACCTCATTGTTCATGAATTTTGGAAGCTAAAAGATGGCATTCCTCCAAATGGCATTTATGGGGAGGATATCCAAGATTTTTTGTCTTTCCTTACTTATTTGTGTACCTAAGTGATTTTCAGGATGCCATCAGTTTTTACCAATTAATTTAAGGCAAACTAAAGATTCATGTTCCTTTTCTTGCCCAGTTTCATACATATCCTGCACTGCTACAGGAAGGAGCAAATGGGAACAGGGCATCCTTAACCTGGGAAAGGCCCTTTGAACAGCCACAGCCAAGGTGCCCAACGAAGGCACCACACTTCTCTCATAGTTTTTGGAGTCCCCAGATTGATAAAATGGTCATGGTGGGCCAATCATTAAATAGACAAAAAAATAAAATCAAAGCCATTGAAAAATGATAACCTAAATTTTAGAATAATCTGAAATGTACATTCATTTGATCTAGCACTACATGCACAAGTAACAGCCACTTTCTGGCTCCTTCCTATTTCAAGTAGCTACTCGACACCAACTTTGGGCTTGTAAAGACTCATTAAAGCCATTTAAATTTTAATTCCTGTGTTACTTAGGACATTAATTAACTTGCAAAGGATTCTTGGTGTTGGATATTTCCCTGGGACCATCTCAAACATCCCAATAATCAACTTTTGCAGGTTAGTTCATTAGGCTCAGACCCAACTACTACACAGAAGAGCCTAGTAGTACTTTTGACACAGGAAAATCTACAACCGTGACAAATTTCAGCACCATGAGAACAGCAAAGATGTTTTCAACTTTTAGATGAAATTATGAATAATGCATCTGTCAGAACTGCTAGTAAAGGACTCCTGGAAATATAGGCAAGACACATTTACATTTAGGTCACTATACCTGGAAAATATTTTTGAGGAAAACTTGGGAAAACACTACAAATTAGCTAGAATAAAAGGCTCTTGAAATCTGCACTTTCAAGACAAACAGTTTCAAGACATATTAAACTTGATTTTTAGAAAATTATTTTGCACCATTAAGCGGAAGAATAAATTTCTAGGAATAAGCAGAATAATCACCTTTTGCATTGTAACAGTAGCTGGAATAATTTTTTTTTTTGTTACAGCCCCTAAATAGGTAAATATACTCCCTTCTTGAGTAATTACACCTCGATCTCCTTTAGCTTTTACTCTTTAGGAAATAAAGTTGGAGTCACACATTCAATTTTAATATCTGAGTTTTAACATCCATCAAGATGTCAAGTGGCTGACTGCATTTAGTTACGATACATTTTTGAGGTAAGACTATTTTCTAATCACTTGCTTACATTATATTTAGGATACACTCATGATGACTCCAGATATAAAATGGAATAGGTCCATTATGAAAGTACATCAAAAAAGTTGCCACCAGCCACTGAACTACTATTTTCTAAACAATAAGTTCTACCAAAATAAAATTATTACAAATATTTAAAAACCTGAGCTGTAAATTCTGAGCAAACAGATTCATGCCATGTCTCGTAAACAGGACGATTTACTTACATTTCAGTTTCTTTTCTGCCACAAGGTGGAAGACTGACAAAAAGAATTAACTACACAGCTTTTATCCAGAAATGCCATTTGAACAATTTTCATTTTAAGTTAAAAAACCCCTTAACAAATCAATTTAATGCCAAAGAAGAAGAGATATAAACATTTCAGCTTATTTATGAATTTCTGATGGTCTTTGGTAGACTACCAGTGGCAAGACTACAAGAACTTCAATAAGTGCTCATCTCCCTACCAAGCCATGCCAGGAAGGATGGTGACCAAAGTTTACTCCAGTAGTATCAGCCGAGCTTCAGGAGCTGCTGAACAGATTCTAGCTGAAAGGAAATCAAATTAACTGGCATATTTCTACCCTGTCCCCCTCAGCGTGGCAGCTCTGAACAGCTGCTGTCCTGCAGCTGGAACTCTGCCCCAAAGCCAAGTTTGGAAGACAAAGGAAATGGGTCCTTCCACAAGTTTCCTATGTATTGTATTCCTATGTATTCCTATTGAGGAGGAAAGTTAGAGAAAAATCATCCATTAAGAACCCTTTATGTGTGTATATTCTTCCATTTATTCTCAGGCTTACAGACTCTGCTCCAGCACTCCTGGAAGGAAAAACAGCAGGGCCACTTGGACAAAGATCAGCTTCCAAACTCCAGGCACAGGGGCCCAGCACGGAGCTGGGGAAGGACCCAGATTACCCAGAAAATGTTACACAGCTCCTCGGGTAGCTCTTTCCACAGTGCTGTGAAGGGGAAAACAGGGTGTCAAGAATGGTGATAAACTGCAGTAGTTAGATTAAACATTTATTTTTCGTATATTCACAAAATCTTCACAAAAGTATTGAAACTCAAAAAGGAATTAGACTTGAGTCAAATACAGAGATGAAATGTACAAGACAAATGAGCAGGCAAACTAAAAGGTCTTGAAAGTATTTTACTTCAGATTGAAAAACGAACAGTTCAACTGTTCTGTTTAAATAAAGATTTGCAAGATATACAGTATTTTATGAATACAATGCTGGTCATTTGAGGCAATGTAAAACACCTCAATTTTTCCTTCATGCTTTTTTTTTTTTTTGCTTTTTTTTTGCCTTTTTTTTTTTTCTTTTAGAAAGATACTGTTTACCAAAAAGAAACTTGAGCAGTCCAGGAAAAGCTATTTTCCATTAAATTTATGAAAACCATAAATTGAGGCAAACCTAAGATTCCCAATGGAATCAAGATTATCTTCCCGCTACCACCACCTTAAAATTATCACATGCTTATTGGAACACTAATATCTGCACCCTAAGAGTACATTTGCTTTCAACGATGAGGGTGATTCTTTTAAAAACACTTCAGTGTGGTAAATGCGATACAGATCTTTGCAAGTATTAAATTTTGGAACAGTTTTGCTAATAGCAGCTAACAATACTGGATTAATATAATTTATAAATAATTGTTCCCTAAGCGGTGAACATAAGTCTACACATTCACAATAATCTAAAACAAAATAAATACTGTGACTATGCATAATGTGGTACAACTTTTACTAGTTTCTATGAACAAAAGCTGAACATCTTGTTGATAAAATTATCTGATCAAATTAAAATATTAATCTAAAAATTAAAAAAAAATTGTCAAATTAACATCACTTAAGCTTAGTGTTGTAGTAAATGTTATGACTTTCTGTATTTTTGGAATATGTATATTTTCCTTTTTGAAGTAAAACACTTTAACACATTGAAAATGTTTGTTAATTGAAGTGATGACATCAGTTCTGGTCTTATTTTACTTTAAAAATCATTGCACTCATTAGTGCCTGTTAAAGGTCAGGTTGGTCTGTAGTATTGTGTAAATGTATATAAAAAAGAGTTTCTCAAGCTAACAGTACTTTTAATAAAAGCATCATCTCAGAACTGCTGCATTAAATACAGCCACGTACACCAAGTACAGACTTGCTTCAACAAAATATGTGAAAGTAAATGCCACTTAACTCTCTACCACCAAAGTGTCCCAACTCCTGCTCCAAGCTATGCCTGTGAGTGCAATTACTATTTCATTTGCATTCATGGCATCAAAGATACAGCAACCTAGACTTGTAATGCGACTGAATCACACAAATGTGGAGTTTAAATGAAATGATAACTAGGTCAATGAAGAAATACTATAAGATATGAAAGGTTTGGGTCTTTAAGGCAATATAAAGTATATTTCATTATTTGAAATTGTTTCAGTTTTTAATAATTAAGTGTAAATATAAAAATGCCTAAGAGGGGAGTGAGAAAAAAATACTTTAATTGTAAAATTTACTTAAAGCTTCGATAGTTGTCATCTCCTACAGGAGTTAGCAAAAATATAAAAGACAAAAAAAACCCAGACCTGGAAGGGGGAGGAAAGGCACAAACAAGGAGGCATGGGATTAAAGCAGCCCAGGAATGCAAACGTCTGTAACAAACTGAGTTTTGTTGTTTTGTTTTTTTAAAACCAAAAAAAAGAAGAAAACAATCACCACCACCAACCAAACAAAAAACCCCAAGTGGCCTCACGTTGTTTCTTTAAAAAAAAGAAGAAAGGGTCAAGGAGAGACCACTATGGGGAGGAAGAGAAGGATGCAACTATAAAACCCCATTGCCTGAAATGATGGCACTCTAGAAAACAAGGTGAAGGTGACTTCTCCGAGATGACAAGCTCAGTGTCTACATAAAGTACATGTACACTTTATACAAATGAAAATCTTCATTTGCCACCATAAACCTTTCTTTCAGAGGAACAGCTTTTGCAGATCAAATGTTCTATTAGATCTTTCAAATGCCAAGAAAAGAAATTCTGAGCAGTATAACTAGTAATGTCTCTTTATATGGATGTTAAGATGACAATTCATATTATTTTCCAAACTAATCCTGAGAAAAATTTATGTTTACAATTTAAACTGTAATGTTATGTAAAAAGTATTAACAAATCCACTATTACAAATGTCAGTTTTCCTATATGGTCATCTATATATACACAATAAAATGGTAAGTATATGCAAAAATAATTAAAAAATCATGCACAAATTACTTTCACCTTTAAAGGCTGGGTTTCCCTCAAAATACAATTTTTTGCCTTTTTTTTCCTATTTTTTGTGTTTTATTTGTTACCACCCCTTAGACACACTGAATACTACCTCTACAGGTCAGCATGAGCTGATGGGAATTACATTTATTTTACATTCAAGCTTTTATATCCTAAATGACCCTGTTGTAGCATATGACTTATCAAATGAGCAGTCTTTTTCCTCTTTTTAAAAAAATTTTTTTTTCCTTTTCTTTTTTTCCTTTTTTTTTTTTTTTTCCTGCAGTGATCAATCTTCATGTTCCGTTCCGTGGCGAGCTGGGAAAAAAAAATGCAGTTGCTAATCTATGTCTGAACAGTCTGAAGCTCCAGAAGAGATCCAAGGAGTCACTATCAAACTATCCTGTAGCATGAGATCATTGCACACAGAAGAACAGTCATAAAGGAGGCAACTATCTACAAAGGTCTGACAGGGCCGCATCCCTCTTGTGTTTCCTCTTTTTGCCGTGGAAAAAGGGATGGTGTGATTTGCTGCCTTGATGTTGTTTGTTTGTGACTGAGGTACCGTGGCTTGAGTTTGTTGGACCTTGGAAGCCTTTGTTGGAAGAGCGAAATAACCGTGCGGATCCGTGCTGGAAAAGAAAGAGAACATGGTAAATCCGTGATAAAGGGAAAAAAGCATGGCAGTTACACATCCCTGTTTCTGGACAACGAGGATATTAACTTCTGAGAACTTTACACTTGGAAAACTTGCTATGGCAGAAGAAGCCTGGCCATTGCTGAGACAGCAGCACAGCGCTGCCAGTCTTCCACTTTGGTGGTCTCTAGACCCCAAACCATTCAGGTCCAGAGAACAGAGCAGAACACTGGGAACTGGAAAGGATAGAACTGCTCTACTGTTTTACAGAAAGGTAAGTCCATAATCCAAGACAAGAGAGGAAGATTCCTGAAATCTCATCCAGGACTAATTTTATACCACATCTTTTTAGAGATATAGGGTAGCTCTGATGCACATTTATATTCCAGCCCAGAATTAGTTCTGCCTAATAACACAAACACACATTCATGGCATAGCCAGGGCCCTGTCTGTGAACTGTCTTGTTGGAAGCTAGACACAGACCATCAGCAAGGAGGAGGCATGGCTTCAGAATTATTTTCAGGAATAATATTCCAGAAGATTCCAGACTGTTTTTCAAACATAAAAGTCCTAAATTCTGAAAAAGTATAAAAATTTAAACTACATATGTCCAAAGTATATAGAGGCATATAGTATTTCCAGAATACCAAGCTGCCATAGAAGCATTCTCAGCATGAGAAATACTCTAAATGCATAATCTCTAGATGTCATCATAAAGATATTTGTCTATAGGGGGAAATGAGAGGGAATTTCATGTATCAGCAAAGATTCTTCACCTCCCTTAATGGAAGACAATTCAACAGGTATCAACAGCTAATAAAGCAGCCAGTCAGTGTTAAACATGCATTTTTGCTAACTGTTTTTCACTGAGTGTAAGCAAGTGTTCTCAAATTCTGCAGTCAAAACTGGACTGATGTGCTTTTTGCCAAGAGGAAATAGGTGCAACACAAGCTCTATACTTCTGGCAAATCTAGATGTTCCAAAATAAAGTCAGAACAATTTAATCTGTTTTAAGGCTGGGAATGCCACAGTTTCAAATTCATCTGTGCAAGCTAAAGAGAGAACCAAGTGATTTTAGCTAAAATCAGTACTGAAAGCTTTTTAGTGGGGTAAAGGGGAGGTAAAAACACAGTGTTCCCTTTACAGAACAAGTTACCTTTCCATGCAGACATGTGTAATATTCAAAAAGTCTATAAAGCTGTTTTCAAACATTTCACAAACCTGAGATTTGTTCGTGTTGCTGGATGTATTGGCTGTTTGGCTATTTTGTGTTTTCCCACTTGACTGGGAGGATTCCAGTGACACTTCCTGTGACCCCACTCTGTTTGTGGTAGACTGACGACAACTCAACTGTTTAGAGGTTTTGCAAGGTGTTCCATCAGAATCCTTCAGGAAAATGTAAAGTATTAGTGAGTTTTTCTTAAGAGTGAGTTTTCTACAAGTGATTTTCCTTTAAAAATAACACTAACAGTGGACAAAACTTAAAATGTGTTTACTTTATTAGATATTACAATTCTTTCAATCTAGAATTTTTACTGAGTAAGAGAGACAGATTTAAAAATGTATTTATGTGTGATTCTGGTTTTGAGATTTGCCTTTTATTTTTTAAATAGAATTCCCAAACAGATTTTTTTAAAGCTTTTTGCTTATTTTTTGAAGCACTTAGCTTTTTCCAAGAGAAAAGAGGGCTATGGAACTTAGTACCTACTATATTTAGTATCTGCTATAACACTCTATATGTATTGTTTCAAAAACACACTGCAACTTATATGTGTAGAAATTGCATAAGAGTTAACATCTTATGCAAGTTAGGATTCTGGGTGAAATAGCTATCTAGGATTCCAAAATGTATTCTGTGTCAATACAAATCAGAGGGAAAAAGTACCCAGAGAAATTAAAAAAGCCAAAGTCAGAAAACCTCCAGTACTTACTACATCACTAGAGCTGGACAGTGTAGACGATGATGATGATAAAGGACCTGATGAAGAATTTGAAGAATGTTTACTAAGTGTTTCTGAAGTTTTATTTCTAGGTTTTCCCAGTGTTTCATTCTCTTCAGCAAGATTATTGTTGCATTTATCTAGCTGCTGAGTATCTACTATCAAGGTTACTCCATTACCTAGTAAAAACAAAACAGAAGCATGACCACACATTAACTGCTAAAATATGTTGCTTTGGGTTTTTACAATAAACCCACTAAGACACATAATAGCTGTTACATCCTACAGGACATGCACAGACATCTGCACATCCCCACTAAACACAGGCAGACACACGTGAGCAGGCAGCACACAGGGTGTGGTGGCTTCCTGACAACATCCATTAATGCACACTCTGAAAACCACCAAGCATTGCCCATGGTTCGAGATGGAAATTAGAGATAACACATGGAAGAAGGCAGTAGCAAAGTTCTATTGGACTGCTTTAGATTGTTTCATGCCACACTTCAACAGCACTCAAATACATAGGTTTAAATCCTTTTCCTATATGCCCAATTTTTCTTCTGCTGGAGCTGCTAAGATCAGAACAATGCCAAATAAGTCTCATTGCTTTGTATGATTCCCTACACTGAAAATACAAGATACAGAACTCTCATATCTCATCAACTTCTGACCTAATAAAAAACCCCCTAAAAATTGGAACTTAAATCTAAACTAAACCTACAAGATGACAGTAACTGTCACTATTACCTTCCTGATAAGGGGTTATTTTTCGGTTTTTAATTTTTAATTGCTGTTTTATCTGACATAAGATACTTAGGAGTCAACTCTGATTTACACAGCAGACATTTGTTGTCTCACTAGCTGTATTTGCATGGAGATAGTTACAAGGGAGCTAAGGATTCCTCTGGAGCTTGAGAGACTGCCCAGCAGTTCTCTGCCATCCCCGGGGTACAGCAGGGCCACAGGGTGACAGAACGTGAACAGCCCAGAGCACATTCACCTCACAGGTACAGTGAGGGAATCACCAACATGAATTCTGGAAACAAATACACAAAATCCCAACCTAGCCAAAAGACTGGGTAGTTGCATCATCTACTCTGATTAATCCCTAACAAGAGAAGGCTTGTAGTAGGCAATATTCTAAATTTTGTGTGTTTCCTTTTGTTAAAAACAAAAATCATGATTGACATTTCAGGATTTTTCTCTTAAAAAGGCTTATCCACTTACAAGGTCAATCCTGGATTAAATATTACTTCTGTAAACATACAGTATGTTAAACTTCAAAATGGAAAATAAAAGAACAGAGGACAAGGATTTGGATTTAAACTAGCATTCCTAGTAATTCTTTATAAAACCGTGTTTACATTTAAAGGACAAAATATGTGTGACAGTGCCAACCTGGTAATTTAAATTCAAAGTTTTTCTAAAGTCACCTTTTGGAAGACAGCACTCTTTACACACCTCTCTACTGACCAAATCTACTGCAGTGTGATAAAGATATGCCATTTTTAGTCCTGTAAATCTAACTTTCTGGATGAAAAGAATACTGAACAAAAAAAGGAAATTCCTATTAAGATGAACACATTGCCTTACATGAGGCACCAACAGTAAAATTTATACGCTCAAAATGCGCAGGAAGTTTCCCAACCTCAGCCCTACTGAGCCAAAACTTACCATTACATGAAGACTCTGTCCTGCTCTGCATTCCCCACTGCTTGGATATCCAGTCTCTGTATGTGGCCACTTCCTGCGTTACTCTAATTATTCTCCCTAATATACTGCAAACCAAGGAAACACAAAACCACCACCATAATTAATTTTCAGGCAAACAAAAACATAAGTAATTAATGTCTGAGATTTAGACATGGAGGATTTACCTTTCTGTTTCGTTGTTGGGGTAATATTTAGCTATAGGGGAAACTGCATGGCTCAGAACAACGTAGGCATAATCAAAAGCCTGTTTCACTTGCATGGCACCATAGGAACTCCTCCCAACATCGTTACCTTAGAGTAAGAATAAAAATAAATGATTAAGATTGAAACTGTGGTTATCACCTTTCACACAGGAGACAGCAGCATTTTTTAAAAACTGCCCCTAAGTCCCAACTAAGTGCAGTTACCTCTTGTAGAACAGGATTAGTGAAGCATAAATATTTGAAAGAGTTGAAAAGATTTGCAGGTATTTACATGTCTAGAAGTCCAAAACAGGACTTCTCTCTAGGTAAAAGTGCAATACATGAAGAAAAAAATTAAAACCCCAAAAGTATTAAAATCCTGCACTGCATCTAGTGCCTGTATAACAGTAGTGTCCTGGATAACATTTCTCTAGATCAGAAATGTGTTAACTCTCTTCTAAGAACTGCCCTTGACTCTCCACTTCAGCAGCCACCCAGTACTGTATTCTGAAAATCGTTATATTCTGAATACATCTTGTGTTCCTAGACATGAAAGAGATCTTTCTCTTTGGTTTTTGGTGGTCATTCTATCTGTTATACATCTATATACATAAATACACTCATAAATATAGATAGATAGTCATATATCTAATTATTTGGTTTAACTCCACTGGATTAAGGACTACTCCAACTTTTTTGCTTACTCCATATGTTAAATCTTGATTTATGAAGATACCTGGCTGCAAAGGATCCTCAATATACAGCATTGATGGTCTGTAGCCATCCAGCATGCTTTTTTGCACTTCATCCTTGGCAACGTAAGAGCCACCATCCTTTATTCGGATTCCAGTCTTCAGATAATTGAAGTGACGTCCATATAATTCAAAAAACTCTATTAAAAGAACACCATAGTTGGCATTGGGCATACAGGCATCTTCCCTGGGATGTAGCTATTAAGAAGAGAAAAAAAAATCATTTTCTTAAGACTTCAAGTTTCAAGTACCTTTAAGTGCCTTCTCATTTTCACAGCAAACATATCTAAATACAGTAATAAACAATAATAAAACATAACATATAAAGCAAATATGTCCAAATATAGTATTTTCTCTTGATAAAGTAGTTTGGCATCTTTAAAGCAAGACGCTATGAAAACTTTTATAAACTAATTACCTCTTTAAAAAAAGGCTGTCAAACATTAATATTTTTGTATTTGAAATTTCAGTCCAATAAGTGAACTTCCAGCACTAATGCCATGGTTCTTCTGAAAAAGCAAAGATATTTGCACCTCACAAACCTGGGTCTGCAATACAAATGCAGGCTTCTCATGTGCACAGCTACATACATGATCCCCTCTTCTGTTAAAATATGCAGACTGAGCAACCATGAACAAAACCAGCTCATCATTTTAACATAATATGAAACCTGCCTTCTTTTTTTTCCTTTTTGCAGGAGCAAATGGAAATGCTACTAGTCAATATAATTAAAAACTGGGGTTGGGGAAGATTTTGTTTTTTTAAAAAGGTATGTCTGTTGCTTTCATTTCTTTCGTGCTCAGCAGGCAACTGCAACAGCACTTGACAAACACTGTGCTCCAGTTCCAGGCTCATGTTTAGAAGTAACTACAGTCTGGAAAAGCACAGACATACAGGTACAGACACACAATTATTGTGTAATGTTTAGTTCAGGAAAAAGAATGAGAGCCAGAGCCGAAAATCAGCTACTTCATAGTTGTACAATATATTCCTTCCCCAGGCACAAAAATATAGATTTAGCTCGTGCGTTTTGTCCTATTAGATTTAAGAGAAAGTTATAAAACACGTTTAGAAACCTAGACAATCAAAATTCCATTGCATTCATTAAAACACATACAGGGTGTATGTCCTGGAAACTAAGTGTTATAAAGGACAGCTGCAGCTAACACCAACCTTACAGAACTTTCTCCAAATAACATCCAAGTTGTTCTACCATGAATGACACATGTCAACATCACATGTGCCAAGCACCAACACACCAAGGAATGTTCCAAACAAAAGTGTCAGTATGGGAGAAAGAATACAAGACCAGTGGGATGTATCTATTTTAAACAAACATGCTGGCTTAAATGATTAAATTTAAGGGTTGATCAAATTCCTTCTGAAGGTGATGTCCTTATGCACTATGGCATCAATAGATTCCACTGAGCTTACCTGAAGGAAACTGACAGCCATTAAAAAAAGACTATAAGAACCGATTCCACCTGTAAATACTTCATTAAGGTCCCTCTGCAACAGGAACTGTTTCAATACTAAAACTAGAAATGGTAATACAGGATATTTCTGAAAGAGAAAAACAAAGATGTTACAATACTGTGATGCATGAATACAATGGATGCTAAGAGAGTATATTGAAGGTAGATGTTATATTCAGTCTTAAAACTAAGTATAATTCTAACTTGTTATTTTTAGTAACAGGGGAGAAGCCAAATGCTCTGTCTGTGATTTTACCTCTTCAACTCTTCTGGCAGAGAAAAAAATTATTACATCATAAATTCTTAATGATTTGGTGTGACTATAAATACACTTACTTTCCTCATACTAGTGAAAAGTATTGTAAAGGAAGAACCATGGAGATATCCCCATCTATAACAACTTCCTGGTACAACTGAGGTGATAGTCAAAAGTGGGCTGAGATTTCTGTCCTGCAAATACTTCAGAGGCCCAGAGTTAAAAAAGCCCTTCAAACAACTACACTCAGATACATTTTCAAAGGATTCACTATTTGCATGAGTCAATCTCTGAACAGTAAGTTTAAATTATTCTACCTAATCAGCATTGTATGCTGAAACAATATTCAGTCCAGAACAAGATGATTTGTAGTTCCTCAAGAACGCATGGTTATTGCTAATTTTAAGTGCAGTGAATCACAGTTAAAAGGTAGAACATTTAAGACAGAGATTAATTTTCCTTAAGCAATGTACCATTAAAACTACCCCATACTTTCTCTGTATATTTTAATATTTTCATGCCTTTTAAAGCAATACATCTAAAACTTAAGAATATCCCTTAGCAGTAACAGAAAACAAAAAAAAAAAGCCAGAGTGAAAGTGTATCTCTAGTAAGGATGCAGTCAAAGTAAAATGGGAAAAAAAGTTATCAAATTCTCAGCTCTATAGTTCTGCTGTAGTGTTGCCTAACCTTGATAAAATCTTTGATGAGCTGGGCTGCTTTAACCCCGTTCTGTACATTAAAGCTTATATCAACTTTTACTTCAGTGAAGGAATCTGTCAGTTTAATAATAGGTACCTGCAAAAGAAAGACAGATTAAATCAATTCAGATTTCAAAGCCACATTTGTTTTCATTTATATTTATATCCATCAGTAAAACTGAAACGTTTTATGAATTGTAGAGAGGAGGTAGGTAAAGAAATCAGGACTCCCATTTATGAACTCACTCTCTTTGCCAATCTGTTTGCATAAACTTTACTTTTCTAACTCCTAAGTGCTATTTTCAATTTACTGTCCTGTTGAACAGAACAGTTCATCTTCCAAGTGATTTCTTTTGGATTGGTTTGGGTCAGTTGCTGGTGCAGCAGCTCAGCTCCACTGGGAAGCACAGACACCAGGGGGAGACAGACTCTGGAGAAACACAGAAATGGTGCCAGAGACTCCAGAAACACGACTCCTGTCACTGGGGTCGTCACTTCCTCACCAAAATTAATTCAAACAATAAGCACAGGATATTGAGAGCATTCTGATAGATGTCCATCTGAGTGGTTGCCAAATTACCTCTCTTTACTAATAACAGCTATGAATTAGAGACCTGTTTAAATTCCAACACTTTTCCATACTCTAACAATTAGCAAAAGGTAGGAAATTATAATGGAATGAATCCTATTCTGTGCAAGACATACCCTAACCTATTTACACAAGAGTGTACTTAGTACTTTTATGTGAAAATTTATTATGCCTGCTTACTTGCAAAAAGAAAAAATAAATAATTTACTTATGTAAAAACTCAGTCCAGAAATTCACAAGTTTAATCACATTAATTCACAATAACTAGGCTAATATTCTTAAAAGCAAGGGTATGTTGTGCATATGGAATATCAGATGATTTCCCCAACAGAAGAAATGCTTCTGTTATTGCAATATCAATTATTGTCAATAATAAAAACCATATTTAAAGAAGTTCTATTGGTTCTATTTCAAATTTAATATAATAAAATAGTTTAGCTTATAAAAATTCATTCTTTTAACCAAGATCTTTTTTTGATTAGAAATTTAGCTTAGAACAAGGAAATACCCTCTTCTCCCAAACTTACAGTTGCTTTATCTAAAACCTTTACTGAGTTTTCATCTGCTACATTGTGCTTTCTAAGAGCTTCTTCCAAGGTCCAAAGAGGTAATGTCTCCCATTTTCCAAACACAACTAAATCAATATCACTGAAATGGAAAAAAAAAATAGATTTATTCAAATTAAAAGAACAATACACTTAAAATATAAACAACAGACATATCTAGAACAAAGCTAACAGAACACAACTTAATCAAATAATTAATTCTTAATTTTTTGAGGAAATAGGTGGGGATGAACTCTTACACTTGGGGAAACACAGAATATTTCAGGTAACCAAGGGAAGGGGACAGATACACACACAAATAAATTGGGCTGCAAAGCCTAAGATTAGTCTTCTCAGGCCACACTGTAAGTAGAGAGGGATCAGCTTTTCCAGAGTGATTCAGAGCAAGAAATGAACTTGTGAATCACCTTTGGGCTGTATTCATCAGCAATGTCAATTTAACAGCCTGTTGCTGAAAGAGAAAGTCCTGTTCCCCATCCTCTCCTCCCAGATGCATGGCCCTGTCTCCTCCTTTGCTCTAGGTCTAGTGTTTGCCTAATCCACAGCAAATCAGTGCAACCTATTAATGGGTCTGGCAGAAACCTTCCTCACCCTACCCCTTAAGGAACTCCCAAAACATTCTGGGGTAATTTCCTGCCTCTTTGCATTTCATTGTTTTTCTGGGTGATCAGAGCACCAGTGGGCACATGGTAAGCAGATGTCCTGTAGTGCCAGGAACAGGGGGAAGGGAAAGGGAGAAGTAAACATGGCAATTTTGACTTCAGGAAGCAACAAGCTGTTAAATAAGATCAAACCATCTAATTAACCTCCCTCATTAACTCAGCTCCTTGAAGAGGTGTCTTCATCCCGCTACACTTCCTCCCTATGCACACACATTCATTCAACTACACAGGAGCTGACACCCTAAATCAGCCCCTGAACTCAAATTCAAAAGCTGGTGTCCCAACTGAAGCCACTGGTGGCTACTGTGAGATCCAATTTGCTCCCCTACTTTTTTGATTTCCTTGCCTGGTTGGGAACACAAAGGTGAGTGTGTAAACCTATAGTTATGTTAGTAGGACACTTCAGGGATACGGAAAACTGCAAAACAGAAAACACTGACAAATTTAGAAACACTTCCCACCAACAATAGATTCTCTAGGTCTGCTGATTCATAAACACCACTGCTTTAAGAATCTCAAAGAAACTACATCTGCATTAGATGAATTCTCTCTTGCCAAGGAGCAGCGCCGGCAGCAGGAGTTCAGCCACAGACTGACATGGCTGACATGGACAGGTGTCAGAAAACTATGTCCAAAACCAGCCTGGAGAGCAGGAAATGCTGTTNACCAAATTTAATTAAGCCTATTTAAAATCAATGAAAAAAAGCCCAACAATGAGGGCAAATCTGAAAACAATGAGAATTTGCACACCTAACTTCCAGCTTTCCAAACAGACACCAAACAATTCAACTTCTCTGCAACTCCTGAGACTAAAGCAGGTACTAAAGCATCTGTCAGGTACTTTCTTTTACAAAAAGACATGAAATGACAANCCGGCAGCAGGAGTTCAGCCACAGACTGACATGGCTGACATGGACAGGTTTCAGAAAACTATGTCCAAAACCAGCTTGGAGAGCAGGAAATGCTGTTGGACATTTCTCTTCTAAACTAAATTAATGTTAAACCCACTGCTGATAGTTAATAACAGGAGGCATTTTTCTGATGCACATCGAGACAGAAAAAGCAGCTCTGTTGCCACCTTGAGTACAGATATTGCCTGCAAAAGAACACAGAGATCCAGCAGCTAAACAACTGTGTGCCCAAACCTTCAACATCAGCTGAAGTAAATGGATATAAGGCAAATCGTAGCACGGAGAAATGAGATTAAAAAAAACAC
>WEIV01011953.1:115642-140031 GCA_013390005.1 Calyptomena viridis
AAGGTAGATGTAAAGCCAATTCCATCTGTAATCTTTTCTCTTCAGTGCTAAGACTAACAAGGTAATGTTAAAGGTTTCAATTTGGTCACCTGTGGAGAGAAAATTTAGCTTTTCTTTTAAAGCCAACCTCCTCTTCTGGTACTAATGAAGCCAAATCACAACATAAGCCTTTTTTAACCACATGACAATTCAGATCCTTCTACTGATCCGTGCAGAATCTATATGGACATGTATTACAGTTAATATTACTTACTGTATCTCTGTATACTTTGCAGAGAACTAAAAGCTTAATACTTTCGTAATAGAACAAGTATCTACACAAGTAACACAGACACTGGGAGAGCAGATAAATCACGTCGGAGGTAAAGGTTCAACAAGTTATTGTTTCTCCTGTACAGAATTTACACTGAAAAATTACTAACCTTGTAGGCAAATATAAACCAGTTTTAAAACTTCCAAATATCTGCACCTGAAACACAAGAAAAAGATATATGTGAAAACAAATGTTCATGCTTCAGAAGGCAAACAGGTTTATTAAGCTGCTTGTAAAGGCTGGCTATTGCTACCCTCCATCGGCAGATTTTGGTACTGCTAACAGGCACTCTGAACACTCCTATTAGAACACTCACATCTTCAGTGTACTATAAACAGCTGATCTTCACTGTTATTACCCATGAAACTTGAATAACTTGGATTTTTCTGTTAAAAAACTCCTTTGTAATGTAAAAAGATTTTCAAACACTTAAGAATGACAGAACATCTAAAAAGAACAGTTCAATTTGTTTTTTGCTTTCACATCTTAAAGTACACCCTTGAGTTTTTAAGCATTTTCTAAGTTTAATGTATTTCCATTGCTTTGTATACTTTAAAAAAAATAAACTATATCATCCATTTCTTTTCCTAATTACAAAGCAAGCAGCGCAACTTTGTTATTTCTGCTTAAACAACAAACAAAACAGTTTTGGAAAGCCTCACATCCCACAGAATTACTTTATTATGCTGGATTTTTACTAGCACTGGAGGTGTAAACCATCAGGTTTCCAATGTAAGCTGTCCAAAACCTCGCTCTCATTACTTAGCCAAGCCTTGCAGGGAGGTTGGACTCATGGGCTGTGTCTCAAAGGGGAGCTGGTGAGACTTCAAAGTAAAAATATCTACACATTTGGACTAATTTTCAACCAGACAGTCTTCTGATGTGTTTCCTGGAGCCACCTTATACAGACTTGTGTATTCTGCTTTAATGAGTCTCATACACCAGTGTGATTGCCACATATCTGGATGTCAAGTGACCCACTTTTTATGTTTTTCCCCTTCAGGATAAGAAAAAGGGGGAGACAGGAAAAGATGATGTTTTCCAAGTGTCTTAATACTTCAGTAGACTAAGAAGCAGTTTGAGTACTACTTGACTATTTGTTATCACTTCACTCTTTTTACTGCCTCACTCCACACCCAAATAAAAAGTACATACACAATTTAATGTTGAAAGTTCACAGCTTCTCCAACTAGCAAAGACTGCAAGAGATGCCACAGAACAAGCATCAATATTATACAAGATATTAAGAAAAGCATGAAGATATCATAAAGCTAAGAATGTAATAATAATAATCACTATTGTTAATCCAGAATAATAACAAAAGCACCCTCTATGAAACTGGGTTTAGTCAAATTAGGATTTATTTGGCCACCAAAAACATCAGAAAAGTGCTTTTGCACAATAAAATGATCACTGATGGGTTCAGAAAAAAAAATCAATGTGCTTTCAGATTATCAAAAAAAAAAGTGTGTTCATCTGAACAGTAAAGAGAGCCTTTATTGAATAAACAACTCTGAAAGTATTCATAAACTTACTGATACAACATATATGACCTTTATTGAAAGGAATGAGACAACATCTGCTCTTGTACAATAATTTGAAGTATGGGAAACACTAAACTACTATAAAAGAAAACCACTTCAACCCCTCTCTCACAAAATCTGGAAAGATAGAAGAGAAAGAGTGGGAAAATCAGAACACAAATTGTAAAGGATTTTGATTTATTGTCAATTAGGAATTTAAACTGCTGAAGCTCTGTAGCCATGTACATGTTTAAAGCATCCCAAGTAAAGGCCTCTATTATGCTTGAGATGTGACCATTAGTTTTTGTGGCGTGCTGACACCACCAATCATTTTTTTATTCTACAATGACAGAGATATGTATTTGCACTCCTAAGATACCTTCAGACTTCACAGTACTGTAATGACTCCTTCTACTCCTCTATCTTATGGTTACTATTTATCCCACATTTCTTAGGACTATTTCATATTAAATTCCAAAGCTCCCAAAGGAGCTGTGTCCAAATACGTGCTCATTATGAACAACAGAACCAAAATCCTCTGTCAAAACAATAAAAAAATCTAAATAGCCAGTTTCACTTCCCTTCCTTCTACACCATTAAGTAGAATTTTCTGAAGTTTGTTGAAGTAAATGGAGTTCATCTTTCTCCTTTCATTCCATCACAGTATTTTCATAACTGAAGTGTGTGAACTACACATCACCTCTTTTCAGACCTATGAGGTCACACAGATGCAAAACTGAGGACACGCTCACAAACGTATCCTAAATTCCACTGTGTAAGTAAGTACTTATTTGTTCAATAGTCAAATTTGCATATTCAACTGGTCAAAAATCTGTCTTAAAATGTTTTCATTTAATGTTTTGGGATGTTTGGTTTCAGCATAATTAAAGTGTTTCTTATGGTCAGAGCCTTGCTGATGCCAAGAACAGTTCTCACTTACTAGGAATGTTTCCTTCTAAGCACATTCCCTTGAGTAAGAGAGCAAATGACACAATTGCTAACTTCTATAAATAAAGTAACAGTTTAGGATACCTACTTTTACTCCCCCTCCATCTGCTTTTTCAGCCTTTTCCTAACTGGAACAGGAGAGGGGGGGAAAAAAAGTACGTGCTCAGGCACATTCCACATGTTCTCTGTACATTTAGATTCAGGAAGCCTGATTCTCTTTTTCTTGCAGACTATGTGTTTAGCAAGAAACTACAAACTAAATATGTGTTTAACTTACAAGTTTATTTTAGCTGGTTTGGCTGCATCTGTGACTCAAAATGAACAGCTTAAACATTAACTCATCACTTTACACTACAGCTAAAGCTGAGGACATTGGACCAGATAACACTCCACCTTCTCAGAGCATGCACATTTACTGAAAACTTGAATCTAAGAAGTAGCTAAACAGATTACCAAAAGGTTAGTGATTAACTAGGACTGAAAAATTACAACAAGAGACAAAGTTGAACACAGCTGAGTTCAGAAGTTCAGTTCCCAAGCTGATCTGGTAATGTAAGTATTAGAATAATAATGACACAGTAATTTCCAAATTATAACCTGGCAATTTGTTGTGACCATTCAGTTCCTTTCCAGCTTCCAGAAAACAGAAGGACACACAAAAGGAGAATTCTTCCTCAACGTAACAACTGCAGACAAAATGCAGTTGGGCTTTGAAGAACAGTTACTGACTTGAGAGAAAGGAACTGGCACACTCTCACTCTCTAACACTTTCAAGCACAGTGGAGAAAGACAGTCCTGGCAGTTTTAACTGGCACTAACTGAAAAGTGAACTTTGGTTTTCAACTACACAGTGTGTGCTTCCTCTCAGTCACATTACAGCTAAGCCCAGTGGTCAGCTGTCTCTTGTGGTAAGGCTTGTAAATTGTTTCCCCTTCTTAAATACATTGTGGCTGCAAAAAAATTTCAGTAGCTTAAAGAGAGATTATTTCTTAAAGCCCCAAAGGAATATATATACACACACATACATATGTATGTAAAAAAATAATTTTACTATAAAAGACTTAACTTTTACAGATCAAGCTTGTCCTACAAACAGAACATCTCTGGAAGCATTAAGTTGTTGTGCCCCATTCAAAGTGCAAGTGGTAACAAAGAGAGATCCCCTGGTAATAAATCCATTCACTCCATTGCACTAGTTAAACCTGCAGTACACAAACTTGCCCAGGAAATAGCAGCACCTTCTCTAGGCTGAAGCAATCAGTGAATTTGGTGAAATCCCCTCCTACAAGGCACTGGCAGGGTGTATCACAGCAGGCAGAGTTTCATACCCACACTGTTTCCTATACAAATGCCTGTCAGACTGGCAGCCCCCTGCTCATGCTCTGGATTAGGGTTTACCTCACTGTTTCACTGGGTGAGTGTGGGGAGAGCCATACAACACCTGTGACACGTGCTGAAGGCTCTTACACAGTTTCTGTGGAAAGCTTAGTGGTGCTCAGAATTACCAGAAACAAGTAGCAATGACTCCATCAATTCCCTCTAATTGTGCAAAGGCAGCTGTCACAGAGTGGAGAGCACTCCTTCCATATGATACCTCACTGCCACATTGTCCACACCAGCCACCACCTTGAAAATGTGAGTATATTTTACACACAAACCCACACACCACATACACAGAGCTTATACAGAACTCATATTCTGTCATATGCTGCCAATTCCAACACATTCCAAAAAAACAGGTTAAGAAGATTTGAAATGAACAGGGGGTTTAAGTCACTCGTGTCAAAACGTTATCTTTTACTGTGGCAGGATCAAAGAGCATTCCTTACACTAGAGATTCTGCTGTCTGAATTTGGTTTGCTGTTCTGGCTCACAAGCTCTTATTTTCAGCTACTGCTACCTACAAACAGATGACTACAGCTACAAATCTGCATTCTGGAAATGAACACCATGTTAGCAGAGGAATACAATTAAATTCGATTCAATTATGCGAGAAATCCAACTGTGTCCCCATAAAATCATATTGACTTGTAAAAGCAACTTCTCTGTCTTCCCTTTAATCCAGCCTTTATAAAAAAAAAGAATAGCTCTGCATAGAAGAAACTTGTTTCAAATGAATAAGTACAAGCAAAAACTCATCTGCAGTGGAAAGAGGAATTAGATTCTAAACTCAATACACAGATCTAAAGATTTATTTCTTCCTATACAGAAACCCCTGCTTTTTTAAAATTTGTAAGATATATTAATTATGTTTAACTGCCCATTAAAAATACCATGGCCTATGTAACATGGCATTGCTGGTATTCCACCTCAACAGACTAATTCAAGACAGCACTTTGCACTAGAATCCCTGCTACTAGTGAAGACTAGTTTCAGAAGATGTTTTTTTTAACAAAGTACATGCATTCATGCCTGATATGTTCCCATTAATCTTAGCAAATAAATATTTTTATTTATGTAAATATATAAAATATATATTTATAAATATCGATATAAATAAATATATTTATTTATTTATGAGACTGAACGTTGCTACACGTTATGCCCTTTCTGTGACTACAGGAGGACCAGCTTGTCCTATGTGTGAGAGAAAATGTTAACCTGTATTATACTATAAAGATCATCTCTCTGATTTGACCAGAAGTCTTTTTGTGGTTGGTTTTTTTTTTTTTAACGTGGAAAAATAAACAGTATTTTCAATATTCAGTATTTCATCAAGTAAACAGGCATAAAAAGTTGCTGTTATAAATTAATAAATAAAACAGTGTCCTACTCACATCTGCATTAGGCCAGAGCTCTTTGATAACGTTTTCTATTCTGGTCACCACTTCCATCCGCATTCTCTCTTCTTCAGGTCTGGGAGACATATACTTATAAAAGTCAATGATTTCTTCATGAAGACTAAGAAAGAAAGAAAAAGAACAAAAAGTCAGGAAAAATTCTACAGGCGAATGAAATATCAACTACTGTAATCAAACATGCTTTTTAAGCTTCCAGTCCCCAATTTCCTTAAAAGGCAGTTTTAGAACTGCACGCAATTAAAAGAAAAAAATCCACATTCACAACACTTCATAGTGTTTAGTTCCACATTAGCTCTTCATGCCAATAGGTCAATATTGCACTTAATTTGCTAAAAGCATGAAAGCAAATCTAAATCCAAGTGCCTTCAATTCACATTGAAAGTCACACTCTATTTTAAGGCCAGCGTAACACAGAAATGGTTCAGTCCTCAACTATGAAGGCAGCTGTAAGCTCTGAGTACACACTTCACAAAAATTTAAACAGGAGGTTTTTAGCCAACACTTCCTAGTCAGCCCCTTGGCAGCAGCCAGGGAGTTTGAGGCAGCAGTCTGTATTCAGTACCACGCTTGCAAAAGTTGACAGCAATTGTGCCAGTAGTAGAGCTAGAAAAAGTGCTTCTTTTACTGCTTGCAGAACTCACATAAACTAAAAATGCACTCTCCCCCCATAACCCCAGAAAATAAATAGTCCACACACGGCAGCAGTGGCTCAGAAGAGTAAGTGACTGACAGACAGTTAACCCAGTTTAACATATATGTGCTTCTCAAAGTCAGTAAGCTATGTTTAGCTTGCCTATAAAGAGAGCTGAAATAAAAATGTCTTCATACAGTGCTACAAATTTCTATGCTTCTATAGTATAAACACATCATCATCTTGACTAATAACATCATTCCAGCCAGAGTAACTAAATTAATTTCATTTGTTTCCTGCAATGACCAATATAGTGATAGCTAGTTATCTTTTAAAAATGTATTGTTTCTAGTTACCAAGTACAAGTGCACCTCTCATTAAAGCTCAGAGGGACCATCAGAAGAGAGCAGTTTATTAACAGCAAGCTCTTAGCTTGAGATGGGGAATCGAATACTTCCCCACAGAACACATACTTAAATAAATCAAATGTTAATAACTAGAAGTTGTATACAGGTGTCAACAAAACTGATTAAAATATCTGCCAGTTGTATTTAACAGAGTCGAGGCAGGGAAAGAACTCAAACCGCCTGCATTCAGTTCTTCAATACTGCAATGTGACAAAAACCACAAGCTTCTCTCTCCACCCACCTCTAGTTAGAAAAACAGTCACAAAAGCCTGGCAACTTGTGGTGGCCACCACCACAGCTCCCCACAGACAAGGCAAAGAGAAAGACTCCTCTGACAGATGAAAAATCTTACCTCATTCTATAGCTGCCTTCTTGCTTTTCCTTGGAAGCTTACATCCCAGAGGTAACATGCACATTCTAAACCACCACTGCACTCCCTGACACCACACTGACTACCTTTTGCCTGCAGCTTTTCAGCCATCTCCTGCACTTCTACTCTCCACTGCTACTCCATGTGGGCATTTAAACTTTCTTACAGCTATCTTCCCAGTGCAAGTACTGGATTTGGGTGAGAAGTACACAATAAAAGACAATCTGAGCACTCCAACAACCAAGTTCCCTCTCTGTCCTCACTGCCAGTCACACAACTAAATTGCTAATTTAGTTTCCACATGCTTGACCATTAAGCTAGCATTCAAAACCAGAAGCAACAAGGAAAACAGGCAAAAACCCAATAATTAAACTCTTGAAAATGTAAATTAATTTTCAACTGTAATTTGGTGAATCAGAAGGTTCTCCTTCTTTACAGGAAGACCTGGGAGTCGGGTCTGTCTCTGTGGGCTACCCAGTGGGGAACTGACCAAGGAACACAGCCCCATTTCCACCTCTGCTCCTCTGGACTAGCTGGACCAGACACATGATTTGCCCCAGAGCAGTGTTTTTAGGAAGGACTGAATGCATGCATGCACTGTGAGCCATGAGGAGTGACACCATGTTGTCTGAGGGCACTGAATGGCATGAGACATGCTGGGACAATACCAAGGGACTATCCCTGGGGAGAAATTCCTGTGTGGCACAGCACAAATCCATACTGCCCATCATTAGTGGGCCCAGCTGCTCCTGGGCTTCCATTTTACAGGAGTTAATTGTTCCCCTGTCCCATCAGGGAACTTTGAAAGAACAAGGCAATCAAAATGAGGTCCCCAATGTGCACAGAGAGCCAAGCCATACAGACACAGCAGTTCTCAGGGCACTTCTCCTTATTAACTCCACTGACACTCTTAATAGAGACGATTATATCAATTGGTGCATTCTTTACAAGCACATAAAATAATGACACATTGTCAGAACCAGATGTATTTCTTTTTCTAAACATAAATAACAGATGTCTGCATCTATTTAAATGGGGTCCTTCTTACTCTTTATGGCAAAACAAAAAATTCTGTGCAAACACAGAAACTTGCAGTACACATGCACAAAATGTTACTAAACACTGCACACGTAGAAAAAACAGAAATCTGAACTTTTTCAGAAGAAAGGCTTAAAGACCACTAGAGACAGTTCCCATCAGCACACCAGTTGGAAATAGTACAGACATCTCTGTGTTTCATCTGCTGCAGGACTGCATGCTGACAGGACCTCCTGTGCTGCACAGAGCCTTGGGATGCACAAGGCAGGCAGAACCTACAGAGGCTCAACACTACACCTGGAACAGTATTTCCCTGCCCTATAATGGCTGCTGCCAAGAAATAAGGGAATGATTAATTAAAGCCAAGGCAAACAGAAGTAGCCACACACGGATTTCAGAGCAGTACAACACGACTTAGAGGCGTGACTCCAATTAATGTGGAGTTAACTCATGCTGTATTGAAAATTAAAACTCAAGGTTATTCACTCTCTTAACATCTATTATAGTCGCTGTTTTTCAAAACAATTTGTTTGGATTAATAGAGTCTGATTACAAAAGTCTCTAGTGAAATTTTCTATTTTTAGTTGGAATGAAGATCAAAGAGACCGAGATGTTCTTTTTGGCATCATAACAGTATTTTATTATTTAATTATTTAATACAATTAAATAATTATTTCAGATAAAAGTCCTTAAAATTAGACTTGTTTTTAGAAGGCAATTACACTGTAAAAAACTTGATTTCACTATGGAAAGGTGTTGCATTGGGTTTGTAGTCATACTGAAACATACTAACACCCAAGAACTACTTAGGATGCATGGAGAGTTCTCTGCAACACGTAAGAGAATTAGTTTGTTGGGTTTATTACAGTATATAGGAATAAACAAGTGGGTCTTTTCCCTGTACTTCTGGAAATCTTCACACACAGGGAAAAGAAAAATAAAATCATCTTTTAGACTTTATCTAAGCAGCTTTTAAAGCAAAGTTCTACCTGTATCACACCCTGTTTTCAAGCCTGGTAAGCTGATTCCATCAGAACTTCACAGACAGAACAGAATTATTGAGAAGAGAAGCCTCTCTATTTAGTGGATTATAGTATCTGTTATATTCACTTGACAGAGACAGTGCTGCATCATTAAAAAACAAATTATGGCTGCAAAAGTTGTGATCACAAGAATGACTTCCCACAGTAATGTCACTGAATAGCCCCACGAGGAAAACGAGACTGGGACACTCAGGCAGTTTAGGTGAAAAGCAGCTTTTGTGCAGGTGCAAGTACTATGCAACAGTGTGCTTTCTTAGTCTGGTCACACCTTACTTTATTTTGTAAACAACTTGTGGGCTCTAAACGTGTAACTCAGGAATTTCAAACTAGTTTACATATATCCAGGATGTTTTTATTCTGGAATATGAATCTTGCTGCCCCTCTGGTAATCAATTAGAAAATAATCACATATGAACAACATGTCATTTCCGTTTTATATGCAGAGCACACAGAGATAATGTGGATAAGCACATACACTTGATGGTACATTCAGTGACCTGATACATAAACCAGCACAACTCTCCTGCTGCAAGTCCAGAACTGGAACCGAGCGATGCCAGGAGGAGGAGGCACATCACTCTGTGAAACAAAACTGGACATCCTCCAAGTTTCATTTCCCTGCACAAGGCTCCTGAGGCAGAGGAAACAACCAGCCCACTGTACCTGCCCGCAGGAAGGCAGCCCCACCGACCCAGTGCCCAGGGCTCGGCAGCCACAGCAGCAGCTGCCCCGGGGGGAACATTCCCTCAACCCTCCCGGCAGCTGAGCCCAGTCCCGCCCAGCGGAGCAGCCAGCAAGATCGAGATGATTCTGACTGGGTTTGCTTAATCACAGCATAGCAGTTAAGTGTTGCCTTTGTGTGCCAACATGCTGTATTATGCTAACCAGAATAATTAATTGTAATTAAAAAATTCCCTGCTTTTGCCGTTCTGGAATTGTGTTATACTTCCACTCTCCTCTGGCTCTTCTTCATTCTTCATTTCACAGAAGAAATTCTGCAGGCATGCATGTTCTAATTTCTCTCATCAGGGCGTTACCCATAGCTTCTATTCCAACTGTTAAAAATTCTGCTCATCCATCCCAAAGAGCTTCCTCTACCTCAGGCATTATATATTCCTTTGCACAGGAAAGGCTATTTGCAACATCACTGAAGATAATTTAAAATAATAGATATCAACCACATTCAAAAAATTTGTCTAGTGCTCATGCACTACAACTTATCTTTGGCAAGATTTTCTGAAGGAAGCTTCTTTTTCAGAATGATGAAAATCTAAATTATTTAGAAACTCTGCAGATGGTGGGCAGAAGTAAGCAATGAGCACAAACATGACTTTCATCTTCCTGAACTCTATGCTTTGAGATGAACCACTTCTGATTTAAGAGTTTAATGATTTTATATCCACACTTGAAAGGGATATTTGCAATGTACACCTGTAGCACTAAATAAGCCTTTTGTATCTGAATTTTCTTTGAATGAATGATTCCTACATGACACTGTTTAAATGACCCTACCATCTGAAGTCGCCTCTGGAGGAAAAAAAAGTAAAGGCAACAAAGAGAAATATTGTAGAATTCCAGGATTATAATTGTATTTGGGAAAGAATGTGAAGGGAGAACTTGAGGTATTTTAGCTCCTGAAAGCATAGATGTACTTAAGAGTCCAAACTGCATCCATCCCTCCACTCCCAAGAGGAAAGCTAGCATTGCAAAGGAGAAAACAGAATAACTTCTGTTTGAAGCTTCCCAAGGTATCTCACTAAGAAAAAGATGGTACTGGTAAATTTTGTCAGAACTTCAGAAGTTTCATGAACTAAACAAAGTTTTTTCTCCTCCCATTCATGACCTGTTTGGTCCTGAAGTGGTTTTGAACAACATTGTACCAAAGTAAAGGAAAGACACAGCCCAACCCCCTCACAATCGTACTGGGGAATCCAAGAGCTTCCTAAATTAACTTTCAGTTTTAACACTGATCTTCCATAAGCATAATAAAATAATTTCTACATTACTATTACCACCTACATGTGTTGAATAATGAAGTAGGAACAACAGTAGACACTGCAAAGATCACAAATTATTTTCCCACCTACAAACTCAAGCACAGACAAACATTAGAGTAGTGAAGGGAACTGTAAATATGAAGCATCTGCTAAGGTCCTCTCCCTACTACCTGGGCCTCTGCAGCAGACAATCCTTTTAGTATTTGCTGGTTTAAGCTACTGAAAAAAACATCTAACTGTATCTGCAGGTGATTTAATAGACAGTTAAGTTTCATGGTGACTGACACATCAGTCCTCATAAGAAAGTAAAATTGTTCATAATAAAACAATTTTCAAAAGCCTCAGAGACTCTGACCATCACTTTTTATGTCCTTAGTTACTAAATCATATCAATATATTAAAGGTCACACAGTAACTGTATTTTGAGCCACATATGCCCTATGGGAGCTTTAAAATGAAACATCCCAAACCATGTCCATAATAGTAATCTGACAAAACCAGGAAAGCTTAAGGAGCTGGGTTTTTGATATCACAGCTTTTTTCTTCAGTTCACTCATTTGAATTACAGCTTCACAGACCATCTTTCCACAGTTTACCTAAAAACAGACCTTCAGAAAAAACAGGTATTCCACTGCCATATAATTACTAAACATCACTAAAAATCAGGATATCTACTGTATAAACAGTTTCTGAAGATGCAAATGAGAACTTTCTCTTTGCAGAGAGTGAGGCAAATGAGATTTATATCTGTCCCTGTCCATTATAGCCCAGGTGTTTGTTACCACTCCCAGCTTCCCAGTGACAGGGTCTGTTATAACAGGATTACACAAGCTGCCCTAATCCACCCAGGGCAAAGTTAGCCAAGTTAAATCCCACCACCTTCATGGCTTCAGCAAAAGCAGCCAACTTCTCCTAAATGCAGCAGGGAGCCCAAGGAGGATCCCTCGCTCCCTCCCAGAACAAGGGATGAAAAGAGGCCGGCAGAAGAACACCTTCAATTGGCATTTCTACACCCAGAACACCTCTGGGTAGCTTTTGGTGTGTACCCAAGAACAGCCTAATATTTGTTGTCTCCTGAGTAATTCACAGAATTGCCTTTTAGGATCAAGGGAGGGCAAAATTTTCACAAATATGTAAATGATTCAGGAACCCTGATCACGTTTTCAGGACTGACATCTTTTGGGATTATTCTGATCACTCTGATCAGAGTTTGAAAACTGAGTTTGAAAACACTGGGTTAGTTTGTTCACTTCCAGAAATTATGGTGGAGTCATTATGCACATTTCTTTAAATGCTGTGGAGAAAGAAAAAAAAAATTACACTAAATTTACAAGACCTACAATTTCTATCCTGTGCGAGTATTTGAAAGCCTATAGCATAGTCCCCTCTTTCTTCTTCCCAATCAACACCCATCCCCCTCAAATCACTCTAGTTTTTTCCTTTATATTCTAGATTTTACATTAATTTATGGACACTACAGTAGTACTGCTTTATGGAAACAGCCATAATGTAATAGAGACATTAAAACACTGGAGAAAGAAGAAATGTGGACAGTTCTTTTCAATTATTTAAACTGTAATCTCCATCTTTTCAGTTTTTTATTTATTTTATAGATCCTTTGCTTCAATCAGGATGAATTCTTTAAACTGATTCAAGTTACTTCTAATTAAAACTCCCTAACACGTTCTTTCATCAAGAAGTAATGCAAGAGACTCTTTTTTCCTACCAAGGTAGAAGTGAACATTTCTTGTCTGTTTTAAATTTGTGTGTGCTTTGCCTTCCTGAAACACCCTCAGATGTACTAGATTTTTTTCCTGCAGAAATTTGTCTTTTAAGAGCGGAAAAATCCTCCTGAATTTTAACTATAAATCAGGTGCTTGAGTTAGTCCTACCAGTAAGCTGTTTCAAGCACAACTCTGCAACTGTTCCACTGGTTTTTAAATCCATGCCATATGCATGCTCAGTCTTGCTGTCTATTTTTACAGCATATCCAGCAAAAACATCAAATGCCAACTGGAAAGACTGTTTTGAGAAATACCCCTACTTCCCACTGTCTTTTTTTTTTTGTAACCACACTGTATATAAAAACAATTTAGCTGAATCACTGCATGTGTGGGAATAACCTTCTATTTCTTCCCTGGAAAGCATCTACATATTCTCCCTCCTTCCCATATCTCTGTAAGCAAGTGCTGTGAGTCTCCTGCTTCTCTTCCCCCAGGCAATGGGGTGCCAGAGATGCATTTTGCTAACAGAGGAGTGAAAAAAAAAAATTGAGAGAAACTGCTACCTCAACTGAGCTGAAAGAAAAAGGACTAACAAAAGAACAAGATGAAGCAGGAGAAAAAGGTTTTGTGCAGGAAAAACAAAGTAGGAAGAGCAGCAATGGGAAATAGCTGATTTATTTCATAATGACAAAGAGACTTCAACTCTACTAATATCTAATTTTCTTGAAACACACCAGTAATTCCAACATCTCCGCTAAAATACTGCCACATGGTTTTCTTTAGCTCACTTGCAAAAAACTATTAGTCTGCTGCAACAGTTGCACATACAGACTAGCTATGCAGTTTGCAACCTCATCATTTAAAACACAGATATATATTTTTAAAGCCTTTAAGTGCAACTATTACCATGCACTTCAGACATTCTGTAATTATAACTTGAGGTAAATTTCCAAACAATTAGAACCACAGACAAGTTAATGCTATCTATGTCCTACAGTGGGGAACTAGTAATTCCTCAGCCTGCCAATTCCCTTTGCTTAAAAAGCTCTCACTCAAAAAGACCAAACAACAGTTTGTAAGTTGGCTTGTCTGTTTGTTTTTTAAACAAGAACTTAACAAGAAGTAAAAGTAATTGAACTACTACTGATACTGATAGTTAATATTAGCTGAACTTTTCCAGTAACACAACAGCATCCAGGTTTGTGTTAGAGCTCTAACAAAAGCTCCAGCCACTACATTGGTCTGTTAGATCTGTTAGATCAGTTCTGTCCAGCTCACCAATGGTGTTACTATTAAACCAGAACAGAAGAAACAGCAGGTCAGGTTATAAACCTGTCTGTCTCCACAAGCCAGGCTAGCACAGTTCTTTATACATCACTAGTATATTGCTCCTATTTTGTTAGTGTAGTAAATACTATCACATAAACAAATAATCTGACACCACATGTTATCTGGGCAGAGGTGAGACTAACACACTCCCAGCAGTCCCATGAGCACTTCTGGTGGATAACATGGCTTGGAAAATAGCCTCTCCCTGAGGTCTCTGATGGGAGCTGAAAACCCACAGCACAGACCTTTGCCACAGCACGAATGGCTGCGTGTGCAGCAGGTCAAGCCTAGCACAGGGTTTTCTGACACAGAAAGTGGAGAAAAGTCTTCTACTTCCACACACACAGCAGGTTCTGCCTAGCAAATACTCCTGTTTATGACTTGATAAATTATTTGACTTGAAAGATCAGTAAATGAAAGGAAGGAAAGCTATTAGCCCCTGTCTCCTTCCATCAGAGTTGATTTAAACTTTCAAATGTCTACTCCAAACAAGTGCACAGCAGTCCCTAGGAAGGAAGAGGACTACCACAATGCCAGGCTTACACCATTCACCTCAAAGCCAGGACAAAAAGCTGTCTGAGGTCCGAGTTCCTGCCGGCAGCCGGTGCTGCCGACACACTCGGCCCCACACCCAGAGCACACTGTGCTACCTCCAGAAACCCTCCTCACATCCATCTGTGCAGCAACATGCTTTTCAGCTGCTAAGTAAGCAGAAGAACCAAGAACAGAATAAAACTGTAAACACCTCTCCTTCAGTAACACGAGATCAAACTTAAAATAATATATAAAAATATTAAGTCAAATAACTAGCCACAGTTGCAGTTTGCTAATAACTTCTCAGCTGCCCAATAAGAACATTTACAAATTAAATCTGAAGTGTCACTATGCCATCTAGAAAATCAATGTAGATTCCCAAGGCTTTCTGGCATTTTCTAATATTCATTTTTTGCATGGCCTTTTTTTTTTCCAGAGGAGGGAATTTTGCACAGCATTTTGGAACATTCAAGGAATACAAAAGTGAGTCAAGTTACTTTGGTACATTTCCTATATTAGAACTACTCAAAACTTCTTCTGAAAATATTTGAAGTTAGCAATTACAACTAAAGTCATGAGGGTTTAAGTTTGTAGGTTAAATTTATATTCCTCAAGCAAAATGGACAGTGATCTGAAGTTACCTGTTTCAAGTTCAGAACAAGCTTATCACCCATGTACTACTTGTTAGTGCACCTTATTGACACTCTGCTAATACATGTACTAATTCACGTGTAGATGCACTGCTGTCATAATCAGGCAAAATTAAAATCACAGATGTAGTTCTGCCTCTCACTTCCAAATGCTTAAAAGTGACTGCACGGGGTGTATTTTGAAGGAGGGGGAGGAACAATTACAAAAGAGTAAGAGAGTTGCTGTGAGCTTCACAAACTGCTAAAGCAATAGCAACTGAAGGAGCACATTTCAGCATCCCTGAAGCAGGTTCACTTCAGAGGAGCAAAGGTTGAAGTGAACCATTCCAGCATATAATGTTCAGTCACTTAATGCCTACAGGTAAATACCACACTGTACAAAAAACAAGAGAGGAAGTGTGTTAATACAGTTATTCTCTTTGTTTGCTCCAAGGTGCTGTTATGCCAGGAGCTGACACTTACTGCCATTGAAACTTTATCTTTTACCACCTGTAGGTACCCTGTCACATTTGTCCAGGTTGTAACATGAGCAGCTTCAGAAGATCATTGGTTAGTTCAAACTGCAGTAGAAAAACAGCCAAAACTGATGTGTGATGTAAATACAGGACAGTAATAAAAGCAGGACAGTACTGTCCTTTCTCCCTCACCTCAAAAACCATCCCATAAGAAGAAATCTAAAATGGCTTGATGAGGCAAACTTCTTTTCCACCTGCTGTTAGAAGCAGAGGTACATGTAAAGAAGCTGCTTACCTCAATAACAAACCAGCTCTTCAAGGCAAAAATCAACATGAAAATTTTCTCATGTGAGTACCTACCAAGTATGACTACTACACGGAAAAATCCCCATGGACAAATGAGCATAAGATGCTGCATTCAGAACACAACCAGAAGGCTGAGTGCATAGAAGATCCTCAGCCATGTCAGTTGAATCACCCAACCGAAGAGTGTCACATAACAAAGCAAAAATCCTATAAAATAAACCATCAAGACCTCTTTTTTTTTCAGACAACACAATACTGTGACCCAAGACTGCGATCTGAAATCATGACCATTATTCAGATCAAGATAGTTCCTTCACCACACCATGCTGAACTCAGTACTTTAATCAGCAGCTGTGGAAAGCTTGCCAAACAGGAGTGCCTCTGAATACATAAGAGATAGTCATGTGCAAGGCACAAGTCCTACACACGTTTTCAAAAAAGGTATGCATACTTAGATTAAAGTCAAAATCTTACTGCTGGAGAAGGGAGAGGAATATAAATGCATATAAAGGAGTATGCTTTTTATAACAATCCTCTTGAAACAAAACAAAAAACACCCCCCAACCTAAACTAAACACAACTAAAAGAACTAAACACAATTGCTTTCTGTAATACACAGGAAAATACCTGCTGTTCCTAAAGTAGCATAGGAAGTGAATAGTTCTAAAATTAACAGTGAGATTTAAGAAAGGTTAAGAAAATAAGTTGTCACACTTCCTCAGCTTAGATCAATGACAACATCAAGAGGTCAGGCAAGGTCAACAAGCTTTGATTAAGGACTTGCAGTCTTCAGACTACACACTGACACATAACAGTACGACCAACACCTTAGTCATCACTTAGACTACAGCACAATGTTCCTGTATGCTCTCTTTTAGTTGTACTCTTACTCTAATTATAATATAACATTATATGAAGGGCTTATCTATACTTGGTATTTGTGACAGGTTAATCCAAGTTCTTTCAGGTGTTACTGCATCCATAAACAAAGTAATCATAAGAAAGCATGTGATACTTTCAATGGCTGTACTTAAATGTAAATCCACACTGAGTGAAGATAATGAGCCAATGTTGCTACTCCCCTATACGCTTACCATTTATCATATAATACTACTCTCACTTCCCTGATTTGGAAGTTTCTCGAGGACTTTAATATCTGCATTTGTCCACTGTTATATCCTATTACTTGTAGAGTCACACTACTGTTTCCTCCATGCTGGCTAAGAACATCTTCCATACAGTGTTGGCTACCTCTACTGTAAGAGATCACGTCGCCAGATGGAAGAGTGGAGATGCACAGACACTTGCTTTGATCCTCAGCTTCTGCTACTATTGTTTTCCAGTAAAAACCTTAAAAATTGCAATGCAAAAAAAAAATTGCATTATGCACACAATACAGTATGGTGATGGAGAATTCCACACTGGAAAGTCGTCTCAAGCAATTGTTGCAAGACTGCCTCTTTCACTGCACATTGCTTTTGAATAATTCAGATGTAGTTCTCATGCCATGGAGGACATTATGAGACTGTCAGAGAGGCTGATCTGGAATGAGGGCTGCCAAATAATCTTAACTGTCACCACGGGAGGAAGAAAATTAACAGATGTTGCTGATGCACCAGCATAAGACGCGCTCAGCCCAGTCAGGCAGCCAGTTCACCCTCACACTGAGCTGCTGTGCTGGAGCTGCCCTGGCACAGCTGCCTCCCACCCGTGACCCACCCTCAGAGCTTGGCAGCCCAGGGACACGACCAGCTCGTGGGTGTGGGGCTCAGTCTCACATAGATTTTGTGACATAGCTTTAAGGGTCAGGAAGATAACCACCCAGGACAGGCAGCATCAGAAGACCTGTACTGAAGGCAGCAGTACTAATACTTTGATTGCACGACTAAGATACAACATGTGAGTATCACCTGTAGAAAGTCATTGAAAAGACTTATACCAGCTCTAGAGATCTGCAGGAGAGGTTTTTGTACAAATAAAACAAGACTTCTGCTGACTCGATCCATGTCTATCTGTTGCTTTGATAGCCTAAATTCGTAGTATTCTTGGGAAAAAGCCCTGCTGTATTATCTATCATGGGTTAAAGTTACAAAATTATTAAAGTTCAAATTGCTCCTTCTATAAGTAGCAGCCTACAAAAAATATCTAAAGCCTACATCCAGTTCACTAGCTTTCCTCTCTTTTTCTTGCTTACAGAAATACATTCTTTAGCCCCAATTTCTAGGCAAAGGGACAGAAAGCAATACTCAAATACGATTGACATTTTGAGCACTCTTTGGCAATTCATTCAAAAAGAAAATTCAAAAAGAGAACACTCATAATTTAAGAATTCCCAGCATGTTCAAATAATGAATTAGCATGCCAAATGCTCACTGAGAACAGCAATAGTATTTATCTGCTTTAATATGTATTATGCAAGATTTTCAGTGGCTATGTTGCTATATCACTACCAGCACACACACTCCTCAACACAACACCTAAGCTGGCTCTGGGATACATTCTGCTACTGCTGCCAGTTCCAACATCCAGCAAAGAAAGTGCAGGAACCACTGTTCTACATCACATACAACATAAACAAAAAGCTTTGAAGCAACAGTCACCTCTAAAATTTTGGCATGCATTATCTTGGGACCATGTACACCATATTGAAATGTGTTCAGAATCCCCGTATTATGAGGTCAATAAGTAAGAAATATTAATTATTTCTATTATTGCCTATTTTAACAGTAAAGTTATGCACACAACTTCTGAAAAACATGTTTAAAAGTTTCACAAATTTCCAATGAAAAGTTATTTCTCCCAGTTTTAAGTAAGTGAATAGAAACTGCCCAGGAACAGCGTCTAATAGTAAGATGGCAGAAAAGAAATTGAAGGGGAGAAAAAAGCAACAATGTGCTCTCATGAAACAAGTCTCCACCTATTTGTGTTCCCTAGGGCTGATAATATGATCCCAGGCTTCCTAAAAGTGACCTTATACTAACAGTTCTAACAGTTTGATGATTAAAACAGAAGAGCTACAACCCAAACATGGTTTAATACAAAACTAATAAATGTTCAGGGTGAACAGAGCCTCTTTCTTCAAAGCATACTGCTACATAAAGCACACAGCAGCTCTCTGGAATCAGCAAGCACACGAGAAGGAATGACATACTCTTCCTATTACTTAATATAGACATCTCTATCTACCAAAAAAAGTCTGCCAAACTTCTGTTCCTTATATAGCCACTCCAAGGTAAATAGGTATCCAAGTCCCAAACAGAAGATATGAATTGGAGAAAACAGAACAGTTCACAGGAATACATCCACATGCTGTTTCCTTGCACGTGTAGAAACCAGCAGCCTTTGAAGTCCTCCTTAAACTGTTTAAACAAGCCATGCCGAAATGTTGGCCCCATTCCAAAATTCTACAACCTCAAGCAATACTGTTATATAATATTCACAGTATATTTCTTAAAGGTTTCCTCAAATTGCCCTTAGTCCAGCATCTTCATCCCCTAGTAAACCTGTTTCTCTCCCAACCCCTCCAAAAGAAGTCATTTCTTACTACAGGAGGCTGTGGGGAAATATTAGATTTCACTTCCATAAAACCCTGACTGCCTCCAAGAGCTGCACAAGCTGTCACAAGGGTACTGCCAGGACAGTGCTGTGGCATGACTCAGGACGAGACAGGGAGCAACGTTGGATCCCATCTGACGGGTACAAGGAAAGGATCTGCACTCGAGTCACATCCCTGCACTTCTACCTCACAGCCAACACACACAGCTACAGAGTGAGGACAGAGAACTGCCCCAAGAGGCTTTTCCAAGAAGCAAGGAGATTTGTGATGTACACAGTGAATTCATCTGCAACTTGTGTGTTAATGTGCATGAGTTCGCCAAATACAAAACTCATGCAACTACTCCAACAGAAAACACATGAAGTGACACACACGCCTCCTTGTTGTTTCACCAGAAATCAGAAGTCTGTGCACAAAGGTATTTGTTTCACTTATGTGAAGCATTTGTACCAAGTAATGCAGCAGCAAATCAAGCATCACCCCTGCATTTGATTTAAGCACTTTAGAGTACACAATGAAAAACAACAAAATTGATCAGGATTTTATCAGATTTCCCTAAGTCAGGCATTCAGGCTGGCTAGAGGTTTTGCTGCAGATACACAGATTTGCTCTACGCTCCACACTTTCCATTCATGCTCCAACCTACATGGAAATCATGCTGCCATGGCTGATACCACCAAGGGCCTGGGCAATAGAGATAAGGAGACACAAGGTAAGTTATCACAGGCTGACAACTGCCTTAATGTGGCTCCACGTCCTCTGGTCAGCTCACACCCGGGAGAAGGGGCTTGTGCCTGCCTTAATGCACTTCCTTCTTTTAAAAGAGAGACTGAAAGACCTGAGAAGCCGACAAACTTCACATGAAAAACTCATAATGGAATTTCTGCAGCAAAGACATATGGTTTAAGCTATTTTCTTCCCTAAAGTAGTTATGATTTTATTTCATGATATCCTCTGTAATCCCGGGCAACATGTTGGGAACCCTTATACTCAAACAGAAGTCTGCTCAAGTCTGTACCAACCAATTCAGCAGCATGGGAGTGTGTGCATTTCTGTGTGCATCCACTCCTCTGGGAGTCACAGGATTCTCTCCCTTCCACAGCAAAGTTTCCACTTCAAAACTGTGTACATTCCATATTGCAAAATGTGCTGTTTTCTGTGTAATCCATGTTCCTCCTCAGCAGTACACATGACAGATTTAACTCCCTGAACTCACACATTAACTGGGTTCTCACCTGTGGCTGCGGATTATTGTGAAAACTAACTAGTTCCCCACAGTCTCCCCAAATCCACATCTCCTGCCTGGGAACTGTGTACAAACTGGACTCTTCCCTTTGGCACAAAAATCACAGAAACCAAAAAGAAACAAGCCAAATTTAAGTGCAAGTCTCTTACTGGGTTTTGTTATGCTTAGCCTTCTTGTTTCAGCAGTTCTTCTTGTGTTACCTTTTAGCCAGGCTCAATCTAAACTCTGTGAAAGCTGTAAAATAGTAATTTCAGTACCCCAAATAGTTTTTATTCCTTTCTAATTGTGACACTACTAACATTATTTACTGCTGCCCTTGGGACAGAAACACACAGAATCCCATCCAAAACCCCCAACCCATACATCCTCCTACATCCTTGAGTTTTGCTACTAACTACCCCATCAAAGCAAATCCAATTTAACTCTAAAGATATGTGTTAAGTCAACAGTAACACTGTAAGCATGCTGTAAAATTTCTCATTCACATTCTGCATTATCTGGGGTTTTTTTGGCACTACTGTCTCATGACAGAGTTCCCAGAGGATGGAAGACTCTGACCTGTGCAAAGCAAGGGACTAGACAATTGATTTACAGTGGGATTTCAAAAGTCACAAAGTTAAGAGTGCCACAACAAAGTGATGCAAACATCTGCATTACTAATAGAACTGGAAATCTGAGAACTTAGACTCAGGAAAAATTTTAAAGATAGGCCAGAATAGGATGCACACAATAGCATCATTAACTCTGTGGGAGCAAAAACTGGCCATTTGTTGAATGTCCATTTCAGCACAGGTAAATCTTGGCAAATACTGTGCATACTTCGTAAAAAATCTATCTGAAATCAAAAACAATGCTTTTAAATTATTTGGTTATCTCCTCATATGTGTAAATAGTACTAACTAAGAGAGTATGTTTCTCAATAAAAGTAATCTATAAAAAATCCAAGATTTGACTGATACTTAAGCTTTTAACCAAAATCTCTATCTCAACATATTCACCTTACCTAAATCTTTAGACAGCTAGTTACATGTTGTTATGTGTTTACATATGTGTTGGTCCATCAGGCCACAAATTATTGGACTCTTTTTCCAGATAGCTGATCAATAGAATTGCATATTCAGAGCTGGTTTTGCACAGCCATACACCCAAGTGACATCCTTGCACAGGAAATATGAATGCCACATGTCAGCATTTAACTCTGTTTGCCAGAAAATCTTTCTGAAAATGGGACTGTTCTACAACTCTGTCATACTCCAAAGACTCAAAATTTAAAGTAATTAACTAAACAAAATTACAGGATGGTATATAGGGAAAAGTGCTGAGAACCCTTCTACTGTTTCACAATTTGCACAGTAACAATTAGGGGAGAAAAAGATACCTGTTAACACACAAGTAATGCTTTAACAGCAATGCAGCTGCTGAAACTAGTCAATGCAGATTTGTGAATTTACCTTGCAAATAATGAATTCAAAATATTTACTTTACTTTGAATAAAGAATGTCATTTGCTAGGTTACAAACCTCTCTATCCATCATCGTTGCCCAGTGTCTCAAGATGCAGACAGATGCCTTACAACAGAGAGTTATTAAAGAGAAACTTGCACCTCCATGCACACCACAGGCACAGGAGGCTTCATGTGGCCTTGCCAGCAGCCAGTCAGTCACACTGCAACCTTCACAGGCCCTAAGCATTTCCTAGACTTTCCTAAGAGGCTTCAGCTCCTTTTAGAAATTGTTTCCGCAATTTTTCATTCAAGATTGTCAGCCAACTCTTATAATAAACAGCTTTTTAGAAGCAAACTTCTGAAATTTAGGAAAAGCAATGTAAGGGTATATCTTGGAGACACCCTACCAAACTCCACTTTGAACAAAGGAAATAGCTAAAACAGAAGTTCAGCATCATTTAAATATATGCCACAAACTAGACAGTCAATCCACATGTAGACTAAGATATGTATGCTTTGATACTGTTAAAAAAAAAAGTCCACAATGTGCTTCCACTTGGGAGTTTGAAACTGATTCCATGAAAATTCAACTCTAGCAACACCTTGAATACTTTGGCACAGTTGCTGTTATTATTATGTACTTACTATTAATCTCTTGCTGAAGCTCATTCTTCTTTCCTCCCATTATTATTACTATTAATCTCTTGCTGAAACTTGCCCTTTCTCCCCTATATCTTCAATACAGAAAGAGGTTTATGAATTTACAACACAGAGAGATCAAAGCACTTCTAAAAATGTTCCTCAGCCTTCAACTAAACAAGTAGAATATAAACAGAGTCCAAACTTAAAAAAATTCAGCCCTTGGTATGTAAGTTACAGAATGTTCCAAGCTATAGTGACTAAAAAATTTAAGATAGCATACTTTTACAATGTCATTTTATGAATTATTACAACCCCAGCAGTAAAAGCAACATAAGAGCTCACAAGAAAACAGGGAGCCAGAGGTGATAAGAGTATGTCTTCCAAAATGACCAGTAAATTTGAAAAGTCATTTTGACAAATCTTACACAGCAGCGATTCCAGAAAGCAAAGAAGTCAATGTTTTCCAGTGGCAGGAGGCTGAAGAACCCCCTAGGTATAAACTGAGCACACAAAAACTCTCACAACCTAGTCACTACTGATTTCTAAAATGAGCTCTTACAGGCCTTCAACTGTTACCAGAAACCTCTGCCACATGGACCCTGGAGGGTTCAAGGCAAAGGTTATGTTTTGAAAAGCGTGAACTTTAAAAAAAAACAAATCCACAGAAGTTACCAAATGGCTTTTATCCAGGACATCACCCATATTAAAACCATCATTGTGTTTCAAAAAAGGGAGAGAAGGGCTCAAACCAGTTTTCAGGTGAACAGAAGATGGATTTTTGCCTGTCCGCTGTCTCTGTGGGCTCTTGCAATGTCAAGTGATGAGACCTAAGCTAACACAAAAACACTAGGGACAAACTATTTAGATCAGCACATGCATTCCACAGTCAGAGATCCATGACAACCATTAATAACCTCACACTGAAATCCACAGCACACTACACACACATGGAAGTTCATTTCTGAGAGCAGGTGCCTGCCTGTGTGCACTCTGTCAGGTCTTAGAAAATACACTCCCTCGGAAATGACCTAGCCTGTGCGCTTTCTTTTAACAGCAGCAGATTATTATTTTTTTTTAAGTTCTAGTCCATACCACGCATTTGTTCCACAGGCAGCACAAAGCGTTAGAGGCGCGCTTGACAGCGCTGCGCAGGGCAGGCGTGCCGGTCCCGCCTGCCCCAGCCCCGCCGCACGTGTGCGAGCACCGAGGGCACCGCGGAGCTCTAGGGCAGGGACAACCCCCGGCACAGCGGTGACAGCGGAACGCCGTGTCCGAGCAGCGCGTAACACGTGCACGGGCGGTGACAGCCACGACCCCCGAGCGCCGGTCCTGCGGACAGGCGTGCCCGCTCCATCGGCGGCTATTCCCGACCCCGCGGAGCCGCCGCCCCGGCGAGCGGGACATCTCGGGGCAGGGGCTGATCCGCACAGGC
>WEIV01011953.1:140850-155752 GCA_013390005.1 Calyptomena viridis
CCCGCTGCTGCCAACGCGCGGGGCCCGGGCCCAGGGACGGGCGGACCCGACCACTGTCACCCCGCCGCACACCGACAGCTGCCGCTGCTCTCCCCTAAAACTCTGTCGCGGATGTTACAGCGACTTCTGGCTCTTCCTGCCTTTCATTCATCTCCACAGGAGAGGGAAAGGCAGCCTAGGTACACCCCTGGCTGCAGATGGAAAAATACCCCACATACACGACACCCCAAACAGCAAGACAGAGTAGTACTAGTTCTTGTCAGATTCAGTTTTATTCTTAGTGTTTTCATACTACAGCCTTAAAACATCTTTAATATCACCTACTGAGTTTCCTGCACGGTGCCACGAGGGCCTGGTACTTCCCCCAGTTTCAGAATTACATGGGAGAGGATTTCTCTTTAGGAAGGTGGAGGTTTTGGAAGTAAAAAGTCACATTCTAATTCCAAGTGTTCCATGAAGTGAGCAGTTTGCAAAGAAGACTTAGCACCACTTCCCAGTGACAACCAAAGACTGAAGTTCTGGCTTCTCCCCACCATCCCAGAGCAGGACATTTTGGCCTCAGCCTTCCTCTCTTCTGTCACAGTGTTGTCCAAAAGAAAACCAACTACAGGAAGAATCTGCAGGGTGAAATTTGGGGCTTAAGTTGACAATCTTAACTGCTTTGAAAATTAGGATTTGTGCCTAAAAGTGAAAGTGGTAGGACTTTGAACACACCTTGGAAATGGGGAAGACCCACTATGAATAACCCTATTTCCCCAACCCCACATTCTTCAGTTATTCTGAGAATTATAAGCATAGCAGCAAAAGGTAACAAGAAATGTCTAGCCTGATGTTCCCTGCACATCAAAAGTTGCAAATAAAAAGGTGTCAACTCAAACTTGTTCTTTTGTAAATGCAACAAAGAAAAGCATAAATCAAATAAGGAGGTTTATGTTATCCTTAAGTAGGTAACAGTAACAGAAGAAAAAACGGATTTGTTAGCTTTATTGAAAAAAAGAAAATTCTGCAAAACACCACACTTTGGTCTACACTCATAGCACAAATGCAAGTAAATCTTGTTATAGAACCAAGGTTTATTAATTTATAGGATTCCTCAGTAGCAACCCTAATACCCAGCAAACACAGCCAGGACACAGTTGGTGTAGTACCACAAATGCTTTAGATTAGGAAATACACCCAGGGGCACATAAAAAACAAATAAACCCCAAATATGGTTAAAGTGAATTTTTTGATCACCACTTTGAACTTTAACTCTTTTACTTACTTTTAAAAAGAGAACTTGCCAGAAAAGGTTATTTAGAACCATCATGCATTTACTAGCTGAATCAGCCATTCTTCCATTAAATTCTGGAAGGGCTTTTCATTCTTAATTTGAAGGGGAGGGGAGGAAGAAAGAGGACAATGCAATACTCCTTAAAAGTTAAAAAAACCCTCACATGTCAGAGGAGAAGGAAAACAATCCTTGATGGCACTTTTATCATCAGAGGAACACAAAACCAGCAGGTGGTTTACTGAAATCCCAGTGCATCTTTAGGCACGGTACAGGGATTTATCTGAGCTGCATCAGGAGCCTTATTGTGTTGAGAACATGTAGTGGCCACAATCATTCCATACAATTGCTACAGTGGGATCTTAGTTCAGTTCCCAAGAAGTTTGATTTAAGTTTGATGTAACAGTAATGCAAGGAGTTCCTGACACTCAGATTCAGGGGGAAAAAAAAAAAGGCATCTTTACCATAGCCTTTTGCATGCAAATCTCAAACTATGTTCTATGTGGTCACCAGATTATGTTTCTATGTCTGACAAAATGCCTCTCACAGAAACAAGAAATGTAAGAAAACACCACAACAACAAAATGAAATTAAAGTGAATTGACTTACATGCCTGCTATTTTTCCCAGAAAGTACAAAAATCAACAGTTTGAATTTATTTGGAAATTAGACCAAAAAAACAGAAAGCCCCGGAAAAGCTTCATGTTCCTTAATCTGCCGTGACTGTCAGAATTTTCAGTTTTTGACAATTATCTTAATGTTGTGTATCTTAACAGCATGTCCAGACTGTTTGCTCAATTCACCTGTGCCAGAAAGGAACAATTACACTATTTTCAATTACCACTACCATTGCCTGAATTGGAATTTGCAACAGAAAATGTAAGGCTAGACCTTTCTATCTAATCCTCTGGGAATGTTTCTACTGAAAATCCCTTACTAAGGAAACAAAACTTGAGTTTATGGGCATTTTTTGTTTGGGGTTTTTTATGTTAATATTGCACAAGATACACATTCCACTTATAAACTACAAACAAATTTGAAATTAATTTGTTCTCCAACACAGTTCTCATTTTGTAATTTTATTGTGGTCTCATTTTATTTTATATTTTCCTCTCAAAATACAAACAAAAAACCAAGCCAAGTAGTACTGGTTCTTGTATTCTTGTTCCTCTAAGATGATAATTTTTAAAAAACTCCCATACTGTGCAAACAAATACCTTCAACATACACCATAACCCCCAAATAGTTCAGCTATTGACTTTACTGTGGCACACAGCCATTTTCTGAATGTCAACCCATGATATAGAAGTACTTCACAACAAATGCTCATTTACATCTTGCCACTTGTTTCTTTTTGTAGAGAGCAAAAATAAAACCACACAGCAATGATAACTCCTTCTCCTCACAGCTGGAGATTCAACATTTTGCAGGCTGCAGAGACCAAAGCAGCAGCAAATGCCAGTGGTGCCACTGCTCCTGAACAGGGCAGGGGGCCCACAGCCCCCTTCACACTCTCTACTTGATACCACAGACCAATTTTACATCTCAAGAGTCAGATTCTGCTGCGCTCAGTGTGAGACAGGGAGACAAAGCAGCAATCCATGCTTTCCAAGGATTGCACTTTTTAGCAGAAGTACAGACAGATGATGCCTTAGGGATCAGAATAAGCAAACAGACACCTGATTTGATACCAGTCTTATCTGTGTGATTAGATCAACTGAAGATCACTTACATCTATTTAGCATCTATTTACTTATGCTACACACTGTCTAGATCAGTCCAATTTCTGCCACCCTCAAAGTATCTTCAAGATCTGTCTTTCTCTTTGTAGGCTGCCAAGGATATTGTCTTCATCTGAAGCCTACTCTAAGCCTATCAAAATAAACCAGTGTCAAAAGAGTGCCCAAAACATTTAATTTGCACGATTGCTTCTGCTATTGCCTTGATTTTCCTTAATTGTGTCAGAACAACTTTCATAGCCCCAGTCTTATAACTTAACTTTCCTGTACCTATATATCTCATTTGGCTTTAGGCCCTGATCTGACATTTGTTTAAATTACTGATAACTTGCTTGTCTTCCACAGACACAAGTCTTTATAAGTTGTCCATGGTTTTCCATTATTTCCATGTCATCCCTTACAAGCAAAAGGTATTCCCCAAATTACCATACAAATTTTTTACCTCCCATTCAGTCACAAGCCCTTCATTAGCCATCAGGAGCAAGTTACAGTGAACTGGCAGCTGGGCAGATGATAATGCAAGATTTTTCGTGTTCACAGAAATAAAAGTATGGACATCAAACATGCAGTTGGCTAAACATTATTAGATAACTATAGTATCTCAGAAACCTCAAAGGAAGATGAGGGCTCCATTTTGTCATGTGCCACTGGTAAGGGCAATAGACTTTGGCAAAGATCTTACAACACGGGATATTAAGAAGTCACATATAATGTCATTAATATTAGCAATGGAGTTAACAAAACAACAAAAAGCCTTGAAGAGCTACAGCCCACCTCTATCAGCCAAATATACCTGATGAGCTGGAGACAGGGCTACCAGTTTGTCAGAGTTTCATGCCCTCAGCCAAACAGGCCCATTAAACTGCTCTGGTCTCCTCAGATAGAACAGGGATTGTTTTAGGGTTTGCATGTCAGGGGTTTAGTATAAACTCTCAAGAAACAAAAATGCTTTCCCATGTCCTCATTTCTCTTTCAGCTATTACCTAGAAATGGCATGTGTACCAGAAGATGGAAGCAAGTATTTTAAGCAACAAAAATCATATACTTCTGCAAGCAATATGTTTCATACTATGCACCTATCTTATTGCAACATAGTATTATTTTTAAGACATTCGACTGATCAGTGCATAGGAAAAAAACAATCCATGCATTCCTACTGCCAGAAAAATGTAAGATTTACATGTCAGTTTGTTTTTTCACTTGAAGGAAAAAAACAGGATCTGATAGATTATATTAAGAAAACCATTTTTTCTAGTGGGTGCCAATTTTATATGTTTATCTGTGACTTTCAAATTTGTATTTGAAGATGCAATGTTTCTTGTCATTATTAACCTAAAACAAAACCCCTAAACAGAAAATAACATACTTTATTTTTCTAACGGTCCCCAGGAACCAGATTCTGTCTGCTACACTTGATGTAAAATGCTAAAGTCCTACATTTGGGACAGAGTTATCCCTTGAAACAGAGAAGGGTCTTGACTGAATGACCAAAAAGCAGCTTTGGAGAGAAGGGTTGAAGGGTCCTGGTGGACAGTAAGTTGAAGAGAAGTGAGCAGTGCATCCTTGTAGTGGTGACAGTTAACAACTAACAGGCTGCATTGGCAGGAGCATGGCCAGCAGGGCAAGAAAACCAATTACTTCCCTCTATTCAGCACTTATGAGATCACATAGGGAGCAGTATGTCCAGTTTTGGGCCCCTCCATACAAGACACAGGAGGGCAAGTCAAGCAGGAGGCAAATAAGATGGTTAGAGGGTGAGAGCTCCAGCCAGAGGACAAGGGCTGAGGGTTTATTTGTCCTGGAGAAGAGGGGAATATAATTGTTTTCAGCTGTGCTAAGGACCAGAGGTGCATTTTGCAGCAGTGGGAAGTCCTACAAGGCACAACAGGGGAAAAAAAAGTTGTTTTCAGTGAAGGCAGTCAAACCCTGGAAAAGAAATCCCACAACTCTGGACAGCCTATCCTGGAAGATGTTCAAGGCCTAGCACAACTTATTCGATTCAAGTCCTCCTTTGATCAGGAGTCCCCTGACCTACACTAAGAGACCTCCCTTTTCAACCTAGATCATCCTGCAATTCAGTGTAGCACCCAGAAACTGAGAGCAGAACTTAAAGCATGAAAGTCTTTTAAGTGCTAAACAAACAATAATACCTTTCATCAGGCTAATATTATTCTATCCTCAGTGTAGAGCAAGTGTAACTAACACTAGGATTAAAATTCATACCCTGTGCAGTCTTATACCATAATCCACCTTCCCTCAGCTGTTACACTCCAGCCCTCTTCACTGCTGGCCCTGCCAAATCCCTGGATAACCTTTCAACCATGCTCCTCATGACTTCTCCTGGATTCCTCCAGGCCATGCTCGATGACCCTTGAACTCTCCCAATGCTGCACTCTCATTTGATAAGCAGGCATCACATCATACATTTCATCCAACTCCTTTAAAGTAACAGCAACAACAGGACTTCCAGTCAGTAGAGCTGCTTAAACTCATCTTGCACTCTTGCATTTGACAAAATACCCTATGGCAGGATTTCATAAAAAGCCAGTCATTTGCAAGTTATCCAGTCAGTTCCCAAGTCTGCTTTCCAGTTTCAGAGACTGAAATCTAACAAACTGAGCAAATTTGGTCTTTAAAAGTTCCATGCTTAAGACCATGGGCAAAATTTTGTTGCCTGTGCTAAGACAGCACATTAAGAGAGAGAGGGGAAAAAACCCTCCCATTTCAAAACCCAGCAAAACAAAATGGTTCTGTGTTTGGTTGTGAGTTGTTTTTTTCTTGAAAAATGCATATGAGAGGATCTCATTGACAGAAAAAAACCCAACACACTTATCTACGGAAGTTCACATACACTCTTCATGAATCAGTGACAGTTTTTGAAAACAGTTTCTGTATTTTAGAGCTTAAAATTATCTCCGTCATAAATATTTATAAAAGCTATCTTAAGCAATTATAAACTTACTTCTGGTAATACCTCAGTATAAAAAAATATTTTTTATTGAATTTACTACTTCCCTAAATTCAAATTCTCCTGATGTAGAATTACATTATTATATAAATTAGGAGACTTGATTTTCAGAAATATCAATCAAAATAAAAACAGGGAGCTGTGTCTAAGTGTAGGATCTGCTTACACAAATTTCCACAGCAAAAGGCTATCATACTGAATTTATCATAAATGAATCTGAAATAGTTTTCTCAATAAACCTCATGAAATAACAGAAGCAAGTGCTGACAGGAATCTATACACTTGTCACGAACTTCTCTTGGGAAATCTGCCATAAGTGCCTGTGCAATCCTAGGAACTGGTAAGACCAAACAGCAAATATGAACATTCTGCCACTGCTCAATTTCCTGAAAAAGCTTTTAATTTTTTTTTTTCTTGATCAGGCATATAACTGAGAATATTCTCTAAATTCCTTTTTCATGAAATTAGTTTTCTGCCAGGATATGTGAAGATTTCTAAACAATGACAGTAGTGCTATGTCCAGACCTCATCACTGCAACAGTCTCAGAGCATGCTACGTTTTTTTTATGCTGATGTGACTTTCATATTGCATCAACCCAAGTGTATAAAAATACTGAACATTACAAAATGTAGTATTAGCATTAAAGCAAAACTGCTCTGCTCAGTAAATTTTAGAAGTTCAAAGTGGTTATATTTTTTGAAAACATTACTCAATAAGGGAAACCTTAAAAGTTCCTCGATGTTTCAAGTTGGAGTGTTCCCTAGTGTCTCCTGATATGCAATGAATCTTCTTAAATTCATCTTCACATTGTCAAGAACACATAGTTGATCTGTACTATATTGTCCTTTGCCTTCTTTTCGCATCTGTAAAACCAAAAAAATACATGCTTTACTAATGTAGAGGTTTCTTCTATTAGATCACCTCAAATTTATTTTAATTCTGCTGCCTAAAACTAGACCACTATCACATGGTATTTCGCTCAAAAGTCTGAAACAGACACTTCTTGTCTGTAGTGTTTTATATGGGAAACCTTGCACACCTAACCAAGCAACTGAAGCACCACCAGGTATCTATTTTGTATATATAGTGCTTAGCTCAGACTATGAAGGTCACTCCTTGGGCTTCATCTGACCAGAGAAACAACACATGGAATATCATTCTCTTTTTAAAACAAAGATGTACCTAAAATTACAGTTTAGAATGTTGGCTTTGTTATTGCCGAAAACACAGAAGACATGATCTGTTTTAATTAACAAACAGCAGAACAACAACGTCCATCTGAAACTGCAAGTTAAAAACCAAAGATGTCAATGTAACTTCAGAGGGGACTTCTCTCCCACCAGTTTACCTGCCCTCCTCCAGAGACACCTGCAGGATGTTTTTTTACAAGTGTTTCAGAACAATGCCGTGATTTGGACATCAATAATACTGATGGTGTAATGCAGATGTTGCAATGCAGGTGCTATGCTGTTACCTTGACAGTTCCATGAACTTTAAGGTAAGTGTATTTGTTTTCCTCCAAAGTGGAATATCAGAAAAATCAAACACCTTTCTTTTTCTGCCATCTTATAAAGTTATACATTACTGCTTAATTATCTCTTCTAGGAGCCCAAATCTCAAAACTTTAGCACACTATGTGTTGAGACCCTGAGCTGGCTGCACTTGATGCCTACCCTCATTCTGAACACTGGCTGAAATTCCTTCAGTGTTGGAAGCAACTTGATCTGTACTGCTGCCTTTTCTGCTTCTTTACCATCTGCAAATACATCAAAAAGTGCATCCAAGGCCTCCCCTGCTACAACAAGAGAAGATTCCTTCATAGCAACTTCAAGAAGAAATTTTCCAATCATCTGAAATAAGAGAAAAGAATTGGTTTTCCCAACAACACTAAGGAAAATTGAAAGAAATAACGAAATTTTTAGGTTTGCAATACAAAGTTGGATTTTTCACCTTTAGTGTGTCAGCTGTATCTTGTCCTTTTGCCAGGACGCTGCCAGAAATTCCAAGGATGCTCACTACGTTCACTCTAACACTGGCATTGCTGCTGTGAATACCAGCTTCACATAAAGCCAACAGCTGCTCAGGAGTCATACACTGTTCAGCAAGGGGAAAGGTGGGAAAGAAGGAACAGACACACTTAAATTTTCATGGAAATTTTCATTGTGGCATTTACATACTTTTCTTTAACAAAAAGGGGGGAATTTAAGAGAAAAATGAGAGCCCTTGATTATGAAAACCGTATGAATCCCTTTCAATATATAATGTTTCTGCCGGAACACAACCAAGGCTGTAAGGAAGTTGAAGGAAAAGTTCTAAGTCCAAAGGGATTTTCACAAATTTACCTTGCTCAGTAGCTGCTTCCACCTCTTTATAACTTAAGAGTATAGAAGATAATTTTTTCAGTTTAAAGCCAGAAAGGACCAGTAGACCATCTGATACTATGTCTTGTATAAAAAACTCTTACGCTTCATTCCTGCATTTATCTTACTAATTCATGTCCAATCAAGATTCTAGAAGGACAAGCAGCTCCAACTAGGTGACAAGAAATAAAGGATTCACATTTCTAGGTGCTAATTTAGAAAATAATTGTCATTATAACCCCATCTCCTAAAGACAGTACCTGTGGGTTGCTATTCTGGTTTTGAAATACCTTTTTATCTGTTCACATGTTAAGGAAGAGATAAATAAAAAGGTATTTCTATAAGGCCCATGAAAAACTCAAAGAGTTAAGGCATTGTTCTTTCAGTGTTCACAATTGCTGAAATTTGCACTTTTTTTAAATTGTTTTGTTTCAAAAACTTTCCAGCCCAATCTCACACAAATTTGGACCTACCAGAGCATTTGAGTTTGAAAACTTTTACCTGGGGGATGTTCTTTGATGCCATTGTTTGCAGGAGAGCCCTCAAAGCACTGGTTATGGCTTCCAGGAATTCTGTGTCTGTAGGGAGTTCTGTCAAAGAATTGAACCCAGAGCCAAAAGTTAAACAGTGAAATGAGGGACAAGGGAAGTAAATACGAATTCCTTAATCCCTTAATTGTTCCTCCAGGTACTACCCACAACAGGAAAAGCTAGATTTTCAGAGAGACTAGTCTCTGTAGGTTGTAACCATAGTGATTTGTTTGAATTCAGTGTTAAATGTCTCTGGAGGTTAGACCACAGCTGATCCTCATTTTCAGGTACATCCCTGGCTGAGACACTTATGTTACCTAAAATATGGTACAAATCACTGTCATCAGAACAGCAGCTTGAAAACTGCTAAAGACTCCAAATTATGGAGGCCATAACACAGGAACTGAGAAAACCACAGGAGCTGACTGTATACTTTATCTGCTTTCTTCTGCCTTCTTGAGTAAGATTTCTAGACACCCAGACTGCTGGACTCCTTCCAATTTATATAAAGAGCATGTTTTTCGGTGGTTTAATAACATTTCAGGAATGTATGACTCGAGTGCTGCGTTATTCTTGCTTAAGTACAAACTCATCAACATCAGCCATCACTCCAATGCATTTCTTCAGCCTTTTTATTTTCCTCTAATGTGTTCTTGTTTTCTGGCCCACTCCAGATGCAGAAACTCTTGATTCATGCATATCTCCCCCACTCTCATGTAAGCAACTAGATCTTCATGCTTCTTTTTCACCCTGTAAACCACAGGATTCCTTCTAACCACATGTTGGTATTTTATCAACTCTATCTGGCAGTATCCATTACACAACATTTAGCCATTAAAAAAATGGGCCCAGGCCATTAAATTCATTTCATTAGCACCATTTGTCCTCCGCTTGCAACTTCTACAGCTTCATCTGAGAACTTTCTCACTAGTGCAAAGCTTAAGATGTAGACCCAAAATCTTGGAAGTTGTCTCTTCAAGCATGAGAAGTATTTTATGTGAACTTCTTTGCATGTGTCTTCATATGTATTTTCATTTCTGCATTTTGGTTTGTCAAGAACTACACTCTCAGTAATAATGTTCCCACGGACTGATCACATGCTTTTAAAGACATTGAGAAAAAAGTGTGTTTTGCTGGCAGATGCATTTTCAAGCATTAATGCAGTGTCATTCCATACACCACAGCAAAGGACTACAAAAGCTGCATCTCTGGCTACAAATGGAGACAAGTCTAAGGAAGGGAACTGAGCTTCTCGAGCTTCTATGAGACAAGAAATGACAAAGCCACACATATGCTCAACTTCAACAGATCTGTCTTAGGGAAAACATTTTCTGACAATTTTGAGAATTGGCAGGCTTTTCCAGCCTCTAAGAATATCTCTTGTTTTTTGAAAAGCCATCACCACTCACCTTAAAACAAAAACAGATTATCAGAATAGTCTGAATGAAGCAGTGTCTGTCAGGACCCAGATTGTCAGGGACCCACATCATCAGTTTGGAACCAGGTGGGGTTTTCTTGCTTTTTTTTTTTAATCTCTGTTCAGCTTCTCTCACATCAGTAAAAGAGAGATCACAAAATAAATAGTCCAACAGGATTACTGACATGATGCTGACCTCATGCAGGATTACAGGAAGTAGCTGGAAATGCAAACTGCTGCACAGACCATCCAATAATACTGATATTAGCAGATGTATGGGGAAATCTTCACAGTTTCTCTATGAAATAATGCACCTTAGAGGAACTATTATGAATACATTCTAGTGTTTACAAGGATATCACAGCTTAAGTTGGAAAAGACCTCCAAGATCAAGTCCAACTCATAACCAAACACCACCATGTCAACTAGCCCATGGCACCAAGTGCCATGTCCAGTCTTTTCTCAGACACCCCCAGGGACAGTGACTCCACCACCTCCCTGGGCAGTCCATTCCAGTGTCTAAATGTATATCTAATATATATATATACACCTCTGATATTCTAAAATAGTATGAAATGTATTACCTTCTCCAGTGAAATCAAACCAGAACAGGAAGTAGAGCAGCTTTAATATTAAGTCATAAAATCTTTGCACATTTTCTTACTACAAATATTTTTTCAATAAAGATATGCCATCATAAGCATAAAGCATGTCCTGGAAAGGTGGCTGCTCTCTTTCCTACTGTAACAAGCCTGTACATTCTTGAGATTCTTGCAACAACCAGCATTGCCATAATTTCATAAGATTCCTAGAAAAAAGAATGATGTGAAAGACTGTGCTACACATCTCTTTAGGCTAGCTTGTTAGCACATTTAAAAAGAAAATGTCCCATCTTCATGGTTTATCTGATTGATGAAAAACATCTATTACCACAAATATGATCAACCAAACAGTTCTGGTCTCATAGCAAGGCAGGATTCATCCACTAAGAGACTTTCTCCGTGGACAGTGTAAAGCAGATTCTTGCAGCCTTGCTCAAGGTGCAGTTTAGATAAACACATCTTATCAGGATACACTGTGTAGTCATCACGTTTCCAACATTCAGCATCCTTATTTTTAAAGGCCAAAGGAATAAAATAAAATGGCACTAGAATTTAACAACATACATTACCTGTATATGATCAGCAAAGGGGGTCAGCAAGTCACCTTTACTAAACATCTTACCTGTTTTAGAAAAGACCAGCTGTGAGAGATGCTGTGCGAGGGACTGAAGGGCTGAAGCTCCTCCAAGACAATCCACATCTGACACTAACAAAATGCTATGAAGACATGTTAAAGCTCTACACTGCACTGCATGCAATCTGAAACACAAAAAATGCTCTTAGTAGATCTCTTTGAAAACACATGTCAAAATATAAAGAAGAATCTTGAATTAAGTAAGGCTGTGATCTGGTGTGCAATTTACAAAAACATTCGTATCTCTTTATTCAAGATCATATCTCAGATCAGTCAGCATCCAGATCTTAAAAGTAACACAAAGATGGACAATCCTTTTAAGAGTTCTAAAACAGCTCAATAGAAATGAAAAATAATGAGAGACAATGAAATTCCTACTTTTTAATTAATGGTTTCCAAGACGGATTGTGCATACAGGTGTCTAGAGCAACACTGTTCGGAAAAGCAGTTTTTTCAAGTATCTGAGGAGGGGAAAAAGAAAGGTTTAGCAATAAGGCCTTTTTTTTGTTATAGTGTGTTTGGAGGGAAGACTGAAATTTTATCTTAATGTCAAACAGATACTTCAAACTATGTATTTCAAAGCTTTCCAGGCAGCAAGAGTCTCAGCTGCTAAAAATGCTGGAATTTTCCTCTATCACTCAAATGGTGCAATTATATACTAGGTTTAACATAACATTTTAAGTATGCAGCTGTACTGAACAGGTGATTTTCTAAGTCTGCTGTTCTCTCTTATTTGCCTCTTCCTTCTTACAGATTCTACTACAGAATTTTCAGATAGCTGCAAGTCTAGAAGGCCTTGCCATGAAACTCTTGCTATTAATTACAAAAAGCCTTCAAAGTTTTCATCTCTCACCTTGATATCTTGGGTCAGAATTCTACAATGCTGCTGACCTAGCACAGTAACTGATACTCAAACTCCATCTTTATAGCCTCAAAGAAAAATGAGCAAAACACCTCTGAAACAAAACTATCTAAATCCCTGTCAGTGTCAATTACTGTACCTCAGACACTTTGTATAAACAGGGGAAGAGGAACTTGCATTTTGTCAGTGCTAACTGTTGTCATTCACATATATTACTTCCACCTCATTTAGCTAATATGGAAATCTGGCAGTCATACTTTACCAAAGTTTCCTTTTTATAGGTAATCTTTTTCATGTCCAAATCAAGGAATAACAACTTTTGTATTTTGGAAAAGAAAAACAAAAAAAACCCCACCAGATTTCTGAAACACATGATTCTTTTATTCCCACTCACATGAAGCAATTATTTAGGTCAAGACAGCTCATGCAATGATGCACCACTTATAGGCCAAAAAAAGTGAAGCTAAATTCATTTAAAAAATACTCCTTTCCTCCAAGTGGATAGGAATAACTTCTTTGCCTAACCTGGGATATAAAGCAGGAACTAAGGAAAGATTTTACCACATGTTGGAAATAAAATAGAAGACAATACCTTCTTTGGAATGAGGTTGTTCAGAAATGCTGAGTGAACCTCATCAGAGAGGCACAGGGGTGACATTAGCAGCCCACTCCCCTCGTTGTACGAGTTTTCCATGAACAAGTCACTTTCATCACTGCTGGAGAGCTCTTCCCACTCATCATCAGAGGGATCTGAGAACAGGAGACAGACTTGTAAATGTAATAGCCCTCATGCAATAGGTATCCTACTTCTCAGACTTACTTGGCTCTACCTCTTGGCTTAGGAATCTTTGAGCTCTTGGGCTCTATAAACTCACAAATCGAGTGCCATGAAGCCGCAGTTCTAAGTATTTTATTAGAAAATATTTTATATTCACTCAGACAACAAGTGTTCTTATGAGAAAGGTTCCTCATATACAGGTACTTCGACCTCTGATATTAACAATGTGTCACTTAAAAATATCAAAAAATGTATAGAAGAAACATTTATAAAGATTTACTACGATTTTAACTTGGATTGCACCATTTCACTTTTTGACGTTGATTCAAGCATGCAAATACACAGGTTTAACTTAAACTGACTGCAGTTAGGTAGTTAAGGCAACTGTTTCCTCTGGCAATACTGAAACCACGGACAGATGTCCTCTGCCTGAGCAATAACTGGACAGAATGAAGATGTTACTATCTCCACAGGAAGGCCAGTGGAAAGGAAATGATGACAGCAAAACAAGCCAAAGCAAGCCAAATAATCTCTGATAGTAATTTCAGGCAATATTTTAAGTTAAACTAGATTTGTAGTCTTAAACCTGAAGTAGGTTTATACTTACATGACTTACTCTACTAGGAGATCTGTAAGGACAAACATGGCAAGAGGAGTTGAGGTTGTACTACCAACAGGCTACTTGAAAGTGAATAATCTGTTCATGGCTAAAGGTGGACTTGGCCTGACAAGCACAAGCTCAGGTCATCATTTATATTTAAACCAATATATCTACATTTACAGGGTTCACATGGATTTATCTAAAGTTACTTTAAACCTGGTTACATTTTAACTGGTGTTTACCCAAGTCCTAAGTCTACAGGTTGGACTTCTCTCTAACAGATGAAAGCTCTGCCTGTGTACATAGGTCAGGCTATTTAACTACTGTGATGAAAAAATATCATATTCATCCCTCGGTAATTTTGTCTGACAACACATTCTCCTGAGATGTAGGTACTGTACTACAATAACCACCATACACTTTCGTGGCAAAAGATAAAATCACTTAAAATACAGCGGGAAAGGTCTAAATTAATGCATTTCACCTGTACTGTGCAGCAGTTTAAGAATTTATTTGAAGATCATGGCTATTGTTTATGTGATGCAAAGTAACTCACCGAGCTGCAGCAACCTGACCACACAGGCATCTTCTGTTACTAAAGGTAATATCCAGTTAATTCTACAGCCATAATATGGTGGTGTTAATAGTCTTTGCATGAGAAAATGGTTGTCTTTTATGCTTTACCAAACCATAGCAGCAAGAAATATGAAAATAAAGCAGATACCCCCCTTTCAGTCTCTTGCTGAAAAATTCCATTTGCAAACAAAAATCTCCTTTGAAAACTAAATGATAACCATATGAGCAGACAATGCAATTCAGGAACAACAAGCCAGCAATCGTCATGTGTTGACCATGAGTGACCAGAGCAGAGCAGGAACTGGGAGCTAGAACACTGCCCCATGACTATGATCAGGTTTCTTGTAATGTTCTGGGAAAGAGAGGCATTTCCAATCCCATCTTAACCTATGAACTACAGACTGGACAGCAGTTCTGGAGTCTCCTGGATTCCTGCCCATATCCCCATCAAGGGGAGGACACTGTTTCTTCCAAACACCGGCCAGTGTTCAGTAAAACATATTTCTTGCCAAACTCGTTATTTTCCTCAGTTCTGTAGCAAGTCCTTGAACGGGCAGAGGTCAC